>NDGN011526367.1:0-11598 GCA_002564285.1 Tympanoctomys barrerae
GCAAGCTCAAGGGCCTGAGTTCAATCCCCAGTTCTGCCAAAAATAATTAATTAATTAATTAATTAATTAAAACTCTTGAGCATAAGCACATTGTCTTGTCTTTGTTTCTGCATATGTATATAATAAATGTTTTATAAAAGTTTGATAACTAAATTAAGTAAGAGCACAGAGAATAATATATATAGGAATTATGAGTACACAGAGGCAAAATAATTTAGTTTCTTTCAGTTTTCCAGAGAATCAATGGAGCAGAAATTCTATTTATCTGTAACATTTTAAAAAATCATAATCAATCATCTATTTTGTAGAAGAAATAGTTCTGCATTTCACATAGTAGCACATGTGTTGTTGTTCATTTGGGTTGCTATGTTCTGTTTTCTTTTGAGATAGTCTCTCTGTCGCACAGGCCATTCTTTAACTCGTGGGCTCAAGTGATCCGCCTCTGGCATAATTAGCAAGATTTTAAATTAAGATACAACATTTGGAAGGCACGAAAACTTCAAGGCACAAAGCTATGCTCCATCATATGAATTCAGTAGAGCCTTAGGAATATTAGATCCTCTTATTTCAGTCATAAGAAAGATGAAGATCAAAGTGAAACAGAGTTCAGACATGAACAAAATATTTATAACCTATAGGGGAAAGATATAGCTCTGAGACAGACTGTAAACAAATAGAAGGGACCCAAGAAGGACTACATGTTCTACAATATGAAATACAGAATTATTTATTGTATAAAATAGATGATTGATTATGATTTTTTAAATATTACAGATAAATAGAATTTCTGCTCTGCTGATTCCCTGGAAAACTGAAAGAAAATAAATTACTTTGTCTCTATATACTCATAATTACTATATATATTATTCTCTGTGCTCTTACTTAGGGTCTCTTCTATAAAGATGCATTCATCTGTCTGATAGGTATTCATCCATTCATCCATCAGTATCAAGAGTTCTTTGAGTTGAGCTATGCCCAAGTTTTGGGCTAAGCAAGAACCACATACTCTGACAACCACTGACTAGTAGTTTCTCATTTTAAAGACTGTGCAAACTGAAGTACCCTGAGAAAGCCACTGGCTTAATTTCTCCCTGGAAAAGAAACTACATTGAGACTATTGTTCTTCAAAATCAAAATTTGAATAAAAGTAAGCAGATGATATTATATTACCCTGTGACAATCACAGGAATAGCTGAAAGGAAGCCGATTGGTGTTTCCAAGTGCAAACAATGCAACTGCAGTCAAGTGCTTTTTATTTTTAGTTGCATTAAGTAATACTTTCTGGGTCACTTGAGTTAATTTATTTTGTAACACACTCATCCCCAGTATAATATCTCATTAAAGTTGAATCTAGAATTTGGAATAACTTGGTCTTGGACTTTGCCAAATGTAATTTTATCGCTAAAATTACAGAAAGACTTTATTGTATGGCAACTATTTTACTATAAAATGGTTCCATTGCAGAGACATCACCCAAAAAGTTTACAGGGTTACAGTGAAAAAAATTGATTTCTAAGTCACACAACCAAACAACAAATATCTTACACAAACTAACCTCAAAAACAATAGACAACCAAGCTAAGACCATTTAAGCAAGCCAGGGAAAATGATAACTATAAATTCAGCAAAATATCTTCCTATTTGTTTTAGATCTATTGGAGAAAAAGCGTGTTCCCTGCAGTATCCTGGAAAATAGTGGCTATAAACAAAGAGATAGGGCAGATTGAAATTGGACTCTGTGGAAATTCATTTAATGATACTTCAGGTTATTTTCAGCAAATTGGCAAATGTGTGAGTTCAATCAATCCTTAACAGAGACCTGTTCAAATAAGGAAATAACAGTTTCTTGACTTCCATTAGTAACTCATAGGAAAGCTTTTTAATATAAGTTATTATTTTTAAATCTTTGCCTTACTGGTAAAACTGCCTCTGCTTTCTCTTTTCATGGTATCAGTGATAATTTGTTGAACAATATTGTGCCTGGGCTTCAGTTGCTCTTTGAAAGGGACATTGTGATGGGGGTATCTGGGATACAATCAAGTAGGTAGCCAGGTGGCCCAGCTGAATCCAGCATTGGGATGATTAGAGTAACCACACTGTGGTTCCTATGGCTGCCTTAAGAATGTGATCAGAACTATGGAGTGCATTAGAAAAGCTCACTGAAGTTGCATACTATACACAGCTGATGGGAGGAATTTTCAAGCTGTCAGGATTTGATCCTTAATTTTATCTCTTGCTACAGAATTGAAATCTAATTAATTGCTGAACCTAGAGAGTGTTTCTGTCTCAGTCACTTTCTCATCTGGGGCAAAATACCCAACAGCCACAGGTTAAAGGAGGAGAGGCTTATTAAGAGTTACTATTTTCACAGGGTTCATTCCACAGTTAACCTGTCCTGTGGTGCACATGGCATGATGATTGAGTCTAGCAAAGGAAAGCTTCTCATGCCCTGGCATCAAGAAGCAGAAAGAGGGAAGAGAAAGCTAGACAGAGACGCCACGTACCACCAGGTCATGCCCCTAGTGAACTGCCTCTTCCAACCAGATTCCAGCTCTTAGCATCTTATTCAGCTTTAAACACTTCAGTGCATTAATTCACTGATGATTACAGCACTCCATAATCCAACTACCTTCTAAAAGCCCAACTTCTGAACACATGAGCTTTTTGAGGGACATTTTAGAGCACAACCATTTTCCATCCTACACAATGAAGAGTTACAACATTATCACATATGATGCTTATAGAAATTAGACTTGAGTTAATATAGCCCCACACTCCACATATTGTCTGGCACAGTACAACAATTCCACTAACTCAGATATTTATAGAAATAGTACTAATAATCATAGAGATGGTGGACATGGGAGGAGGCTATGGTGCCACTGAGCTGGTCATAGAAAGACAATAGTACTAAAGTAACAATATGTTATGAAGTCCTATGTTATGGTATTAAATGTATCAATTGAATGAGGAACCAACATCTTATTCATTAAACCTCTTAAAGTATGAAGCATTTTGAGTAAGTTTATACCTGGGCTGAGGAGATAGGTCAGCAGCATAAATGCCTGCCTGGCAAGTGCAAGGTCTCGAGTTTGATCCCCATTACTGACGAAAGAAAGAAAGAAAGAAAGAAAGAAAGAAAGAAAGAAAGAGCATCAAGGAAGTTTGTGTACATTCATATTCTCAAGAATATCAAGGAGAATTCAGTTAATTTTTTTGAGACTAGGTTTGACTATGTAGTCCATGCTGGCCTAAAACTCAGGATCTTCCTGTTTCAATATGTTCTGGGCTTTTAAGTATGCGCCATCATACCTGACTGAAGACTCAGTTAATTTATTGATTGCTGTTGTTTTTGACATATTTTAAAGTATATTTTCTCATTCAGTCCTTACTATAATCCAGAAAGGTATTATTCTCATTTTATGAATGAGACTATTGGGAATGAGAGCTTACATAGTTTTCCCAAAATCAAAGTAATAAGATAGAGTTGAGGAACTTTTGAAACCTAAGTATTGTTGTTTGGATCTAAAATGTCCCCTCAAGTTCTCATAAGTTCTCAGCTGAGGCTTTGTGAAGGTAATTGGAATATGAGGCTCTCTATTCATCAGTGGATTAATCCATTGATCAGTCTCTAGCTGAACAAGGCATGCTGGTGCCTGCCTATAATCCCGGCAATTTGGAAACAGAGACAGGAAGATTAATGCAAGTTTGAGGACAGATTGGATGACATAATGGTGAGACCTTGTCTCAGAAAAAGAGTTTATAGTTGAGTGTGCTGTTATGTGACAGGGTCAGGCTGGAGAAAGTGGGTCACTGGGCCCTGGGGTGTGCCTTTGGAGGACACATCTCATCCTGGCTCTTTCCCTAACTCTGATTGTTACCTGTCACACATTGAGGAGTTGTCCTCTGCCATGGCCTTCTGCCATGAAGTTTCTGCTTTGGAGCCACCTGACCGTGGACTAAACCCACTGACATGAGCCAAACTGTGGGTGTCAGATATTTTATGAATAGTATAGCAAGATAATCTGACTTCATAACCTGACCTCTTCTCACCAGCTACTCACAGCCTTATATGCAGAAGGGTGCCTAGTACACTAATATATAAATATTTATAGCACTATATGTCCAAATTGTAATATATATATAATAAATAGAATATATATATATATATACATATATATATATATATATTCATTCTTACCTAACCTTATATTTCCATGGGTACACAAGACCAACAAAAACAATTAAAGGGCCTGCAAGCAGGTACAAGGGCCAGGGCTTCAATCCCCAAGCCTGCCCTGCCGGCCCCACCCCGGGGCATGCTGAGACAGCAATTGAGACTCGGTGTGATGGTGTGCATCTGTAATCCCCGCTCTTGGGAAGCTGTAAACAGGCGGATCACTATGAGTGTGATCTAGAAGTGAGACTCTGAACACCCTTTAGACCCTTCCCTGAAATTAAAAAAAAAGAAAAAAGAAAGAAAGAAAAATGAAGGAAACATGCAGACACACTCAGCATGGCTCAATGTTACCAGTAAACTTTCTGATTTCATGTGTCAAATCCATTTTAAACTGTTTCCTTCCAAAATGTCACGTGTTAAAACCTGAAGTTATTTTTAATGTTTCATCTCCTTCTCAAATTAGAACATAAGCTTTATGAAAGTAGGAATCTATTTTTCTCATTTATATTCCCCACCACCTATCACATTGCATGGCATGCAGAGTAGAACTGCTTAATTAATCTTGATTGGATGAGTAGAAAGAAAAAATTCGGACATTGTTTGTAGATCCATAGAAATAATTTTTTCCAAGTCTGCTATATGCAATGCACTAGCTTGGTAGAAGGAGCACCACAGTTTCAAAAAGTTTGTTGATCAAAGGCTATGTACTTACTTAAAATGCTCAGCCCTTTTAAAAGGTTGAATAAATGGAGCATTTCTTCTCATCCAACTGACTAAATCTTACTCATTTCATTACATTTAGTGCTATGTCACAACAGTTGAACAACCACCCCCAACAAGAATTGGCGAGAGAGGTTCTCTAAAGTGCTAGTAAAACATTGCCTTAAGTGAAAACCACCCACCTTGGTGGCAGCCCTCTCAGACTAAAGCCATGCTTCTATCTCTTTAGTACCATGGAATTGTTTGTCTGTCTAGCACTGCACAAAGGGTTGTCTCCCACACTCACTTTTAAGGTCCATGAGCAAGACAGAATCATAAACAAACAATCTGCCAAATTCATTTATTGTTCTTTCTCTTTTGTTTAAGTCTAAATAGTTTATTTCTCATTATTAAGGTAACTGGCTTTCAGTCTCTGGCCTTGCAGGGAGAAAATTACATATTTATAGAGAACATTTAATGTCCAGAAAATATTATTTCCTTGTGGCTCCATCTCAACTCTCAGTAGTCAGTTCACTACCTATTTCACTCAATTTGATAGGGTGAAAGGAGGTGAGTATTTTCAGATGATTTGTCAATATCAACTGATGTTTTCTTGTCACAGATAAACAGCTTGTGCCATGAATCAATAGTGTGTCAGCAGTGCTGTCACAATCCCCCTAATGTGTGTGCAGTGTATTGACAGCTGATACATTACCATGAGTGTCTGCACATGTTAAACAGCTCAGCTATTTTTGTGCTGCCGCTTGGTGCCCCTTTGCAAAGAAGTGCTTTTTTGCAGGCAACCAAGGATGTGACCATGGCTGTTCTGTCTGCACAGGGCAGACAGCTTCGTCTTCTACCATTCCAGCTGTAAGTTTCCACTGAATCAATTAGCTGAAATCCATCCAGGCTGTGTGGCTCTGATTACACAGCTGTGCCCAAACAACATGCTGATCATGTTGTTCACATAGAAGCTGTACAGTATCCTCCACCAGCATCCCTCACAATCAGCAGTCTGTGCATCTCAGTCCAACTGAAGTCATGCAAATCAGGTCAGGTTCCTCCCAACTCAGAATTCTGAGCAGATAGATTTGCTCTAAAGTCAAACACAAGCACAGGCCTCCTGATTGTAGAGCCACGGGATACTTAATCCAAATCAGACCCCAATGCCAGATGAGTCCAGCCTGGAACTCAAACTGACACTGTCACCAATCTCTATGACCAACAGTACAGTGTAATATTTAGTACTCAGGCTTTGAAATCAGAATAATTTTGCTTTGTGTTCTTTAGCTTACTACCTATATAACCTGGACAAGTTATTTAGTCTGTTCCCTTATCTTAAAATGAGGAAAATAACAATAAAAGCTGATATAGTAACAATATATGAGATAATCTAAGCAAAAATGTAAAGTCTCTAAATACAGTCTCAAAACTTGAGATTTTATTAGAATAAATAGGTAAGGTAAAGAGATGAGATGGAAAGATTTCAGTGAGTGGTATGCCATGCCATAAGATGAAACTGGTAACATACACCTTTATGTATGTATAATGAAGCCACTTGGATTGATTATATAAACACCATCCTCATTTCACTTTGTTGATGTACTAGAATTTTTAATCTGCATCAGGATATCACTAAGGAAAAAATAGTACATTTTTCAGATTCTGGCACATAAAGTTTTATACCAATAAATGTTCCTAGCTGGTTATACTTGACATGTAGTGAGAGCAAAATATCCACTTTTCACTGTTTGACCCCTAAACACTATAACACACACACACACACACACACACACACACACACGCATACACGCGCGTGCACATGCTTATAAATCCAGACAAACAGAAAACTATTTTGTGACAGTTTCTGGTCCTTCAATACCAACCTTCTACAAAAATTGTAAGTCTATTCTAAAAATGAAATAGAGATGCACTGTCTTCTCTGTCTTTACTTTTAAAGAGAATTAAAAATGGTAAAAAAAAATTAGAAACAATACAGAATTTCACTAAACAAATTAATAGGAATTCAATGATGGTTGTTATATTGCATAACGTTCTCTACAAATTAGTTATTTAGATCACCATATATAAACATGCAAAATTGGTCAAAAAGGTTTTAAGAAATTAAAAAGGAGAAGAAAAACCTTCAGCATTTCTTTCTCCCTTCCTTCTTTCTTTTCTCCTTTCCCTCACCCCAATTGCTCTGTACTTTGAACAGTTCCCTTCCTTTACATGGTATCCGGTAAATCTTCCGGATTTCATTTGCTCTTTCAGGTTCTCATACTAGTAAGGCAATATGATGTTTACACATGTGGGCCTGATTTATTGCATGAGTATGGTCTCCAGTTGTGCTCATTTACATATAAAAGCCTCGAGTTTCTTTTTTATAGCTGAGTAATATTCCTTTGTATAAAAATACATCTTTTTTATCCATTCCTCAGTATATGAACATTTGGTTTGTTTTCAAGATTTAACTATAATGAATTGTGGTGCTATAAACATGGGTGCACATATACCACTGTGGTACGATGTTTTCAGTTATTTTGGAAAAATATTCAGGAGGGGGATAACTAGGTTGAATGGGACCCCAACACTAGTTTTTTGAGGAATATCCACAGTGATTTCCATAGTTGTTGTACCAGTCTACAGTCCCACCAACAGTTGAGAAGGGTTCTTTTTCCCCATAGCCCTACCAGCATTTGTTATTGGTTGACTTCTTGTTGATAGCCATTTTTTCTGGAGGGAGATGGAAATGCTCAGCATTGTTTTAATTTGCATCTCTTGAATGACCAATGATGTTGAACAGTTTTTCATATGTTTATTTTCCATTTGTATTTTTTAATCTGAGAAGTGTGTATTCATCTCTGATGCCCATTTTTATATTGGGTCTTTGAATTGGGGGGGAGCCTGATTTTTTTAATTTCTTCATATATTCTAAATAAAAGTCCTTTGTCTGTGGGACAGTAACTAAAAATTTTTCCCAATTTGTGTTTTTTTTTCTTTTTACTGTGTTGGTGATTTCTTTTGACCTGAGGAAACTTCACAAAAAGATTAAATCTCAATCGTTGATTTTCAGAAGTATTTCCTCTGCAGTTTGGTTTTTGTTCATGAACTCTCTGGCTACTCCTATATCTAATCACATGGGTGCTAATGTTCCTATTTCTCAAAAAAGAGGAGCAAAGTTTAAGAAAATGACTTGCCCCAAATCATATGCTGGCAAGTTAACACAATAAGACAGTACTAGCCTTCCTCCCAGCCAAAAGGGTATCCTACTTCAGGTTCCAAAAGAGAAAGTGGGGTAGATATTGTTATCCATGTGGACAACACACCTAAAAGTATACTTTAGTACAATTGTCTTATATGATTTATATTTTCTTTGGCCTATTAGTGTGGTTTTCAATTTATTTATATGATAATTATGATAATTAACTTTATAAGGCTTTATAAATAAATAAATAAATAAATAAATCCAATGCTAGAAAAATTAAAAGGGGCTGGAAGGATGGGAGAAATTTAGTCCATCTCCCTTTGGCTTCTCCAAAATTCTAGGGTCTCCACTGTAATTTCAGCATCACATTCACAACTTCACACACTGCCCTATCAGGGGTACAATGCGTGACTTCTCAGGTTTTCTTCTTAAATCTGGGTGAAAGCCTTTCTGACCCCCACAACTTTTGAATTCTGCATGCACCTAAAGCTAGCAGCACACAGATGGCACCAGGGTCAGCTACCAGCAGGAGCAGTAGCCTGCCTTCCTTCTCTCTTGGTTGAAAGGTTCAAATTCCTAGGTCACTGAGCACTCTGAACCCAATCCCAAGGAACAAATTCTGTAGGCCACTGCCATTTGGGAACATGGTGCTCTGTGATTCTCTTCATAAAGCCATACCCAGTCTCAATTGCCATCTCAGCACACTGTGGGAGTAGGGCCAGCACAGCAGGCCTAGGGAATGAACCCCCTGGCCCCTGGGCCTGCTTGCAGGTGCTTTAATCTGCTAAACTATTTGGCCAGCCCCACAAGGTTAAAGTTTAAATACTGCATGATTTCTCTTATGTGAGAAACTATGTTAAGAAGTAGGGAGATTCCTTTCAAAATGGGAAGGGGAACAAAAGGTGGAGGTTAAAAGGGGTAGAACAGAGAAGAAGGGAAGGGAAAGGGATTGGAAAAAATGGGGAAAAAACAACCAATAAAAATGGAGCTTTTGTAAGGGGAAAGAGATCAAGAGTTGAAAGGAGCAAGGAGGGATGAGAGAGTAGAGCAGAAAAAGTAAGAATTAAGATGTGTTATGTATATGTACCAACTCTCTATAATAGGCATAATCATTACATATTGTAAATGTGTACAAATAAATAAATACTCCCTCAAAACAATCCAGATTTGTGTGTGTGTGTGTGTGTGTGTATTTAATATGGTGTCTACAGGTTCTCACTATGTAGATCAGACTTGTAGTGATTCTTCGTTTTTCAGCCTCTAAAGTGCTGGGATTATAGGCATGTGCCACCACACCCAGTTTTAGTTGCCTCTCATTCCACCTCAGGGCAAAAGCTGACATGGCACTCCAGGGATTGAACCCCAGCCATTGTGCTCTGCCTAAGCAGGAGCTTTAGTCTGCTGAACCGTCTGGCTGGCCCCAGAATTGGATTTTCTTAAACACCAACCACTTATCCCTACTATGTCAAGTAAGGCCTGCTATGCATAGTGATTTTGGACTTTTAGCTGTACAAACTCATAAAACAACTAGGCAGAGGTCCAAGGGACAGCAAACTTCTCCTAAATATAGTCTCATGGCCAGCACTGCTGGCGAGACAGAAAAGGATCAAGAATGAGATATAACACATTTTGCTTCAATTCTAGTTGTAGGAAATCTAATTTGTCCTATTAAACTTAAACCTTCAACTCCAACATGGAAGTCCCTGCTTTTGGATACCCTACCTTACTGTGAGAGGCAGCTAACCAGGTAAAGTGGAATCCAGAGTTAAAACCCTTTAGGAAAGCCCCTGCTCTTCTTAGTTGTGTGACCTCAGGTCCATTTCTAAACTCTCCCGGCCTCTCTTCTTGCCAAGTCTGTAAGTGAGCTTTTAAACATCAAAGCTATAATTACATAAAATAGTGAAACTACTTTGAAAACTCTTATCTTTGTAGAGACCAAGGCCCTCTGAGTGCTCCTTTCCTACTCCTAATACAAATGCAAAAGAGCTGTCATTCCTCTAGGGATCTGCTAGTCTGA
The DNA here is from genome assembly GCA_002564285.1 of Tympanoctomys barrerae. Classification (NCBI taxonomy): domain Eukaryota; kingdom Metazoa; phylum Chordata; class Mammalia; order Rodentia; family Octodontidae; genus Tympanoctomys; species Tympanoctomys barrerae. The sequence continues at coordinate 10,105 of NDGN011526367.1, forward strand.
TAAGCAGGGTTAATATGTGCTAATATATTCATGCATGTGTTGCTCCCAAGTATTGTAACATTTGAATTCTAACAAGAGCCACTCATGCCTCAACAGGTGTGACTCTGACGATGGGGACTGCAGTAGGACTTGGCTGTGGTACAGGGTGCTAGTGGTTTACAGTGAAGTCTAAAACCACATGATGCACGATAGTGCTTCTAAATATAACTAGTTTGAATGTCTCCCACACTTATATTTTCCCAAATTTACTGCTAAAACTAAATTATTCATCCTCCCAGACTGAGATAATTTACTCTAATGGTTGATAATCCCTAGAGTATTCCAAGAGTCTGATAGCCAAGAGAGATTGCACCCTTGTGCTCTTGGTAGAAGCTTAGCTCTTTGCATTAACAGTTTCTTTTACCCCCAACTGTGCCTGAAGGCAGGGGTTAGCCCTGCTTGTTAAATGGAGCACTTAAGCCTATGTAGCCTAGGTTCTGCCTCCAGGTTAGGATTTTAGGTTCAGAGCCTCTCTTGAGTTAGCTGGAAAGAGAAAGTCCTTTGTATTCCAAAGTAATATTATACATTTGGCTCCAAATGAGTATGGCTTAATTTCATTGCTATGGAATTGTTTGTTAACTAATAAAGGGAAATTTGTTTTTAACATAATTGTCAAAAAAGATACTGATAAAAGTTACAAGTTTCTCAGCATTTATTAAATGTCTACTGACTTTAAAAAAGCAAATCTTCACAGAAAATCCATGTTCTCTTCACTATTTTACAAATTGAGAAAACAAGAAGACAGAATCTATGTAAAGGCAGAGAGAGAGAGAGACAGACAGACAGACAGACAGACAGACATAGAGATAGAGATAGAGAAATGGAGAAACAGAGATCAGTGCATTAAAATTATGGCTTTACTTACTATCTTTTTATGTGATACTGTTGCAGGCAACTGAGTTAGAAATATTATAGCAGTCAGACCAGGCAAGGCCCTCAAGAAGACAATATGGAAGACAAGATGACTTTGCAACCTCCACAGAGACAGACCTCTGCTGCAGGCCAGACCTCTGGATGAAAGAGTAAATAAATGCAAAAAAGAAAAGAAAACGCTGCCACATACTTCCCTAAAAACAAGCATCCAGAGTTGGTATACTAAATGAGTCTCTCACCTTAAGGATGCTGGAAGTCACTAACCAGTCCCTTATAGGAAAAGTCCCAGTTCTGTATTCATGCCTGCTTGACCATGCCCACTTTCTAAGTGACTCGCTTCCCCATTCTATCCTGGATTTAATGAATTTTACCTGAGTGATTGTTCTTATAATCTCATTCGTTGACCATAGTTTTGTCCCACCTTGTGCCCACCTAAGGAAGTGCCCATGTTCTCTACTTTAGAACTGCCTCACTGCATAGTTTTACTCTATCAAAATCGATGGCTCAGCGGTCTAAAGCGCCTAGTTAGAACAAGCTTAGCAAAGCACAGGGACCGCGGTTCAATCCCCCAGCACCACATGC
>NDGN011526374.1:3207-13281 GCA_002564285.1 Tympanoctomys barrerae
GGAGGAGGAGGAGGAGGAGGAGGAGGAGGAGGAGGAAAAACATGTTATATTGGGATCTCATTTCCATGAGGAGCTTCCCTAAAACAACATGGAAAGGTTAAAAAAAAAAAAAAGACACCTTAAACTTCACAGAAATTTATAGAAACACATTATTGTGTCTTTTCTATATGAATCTTTAAAAATTTATAAAAGATAGTATGAAAGATTTTTCTTTCTTTTTCCCTATAATGAGCAAATCTCAAACAAAATTCAGAGTATGGTAACATTTACTCTGACATTTTGTTTCAACTTTATTGCCTATAACACCTCAGAAAAATATAGCTCTGTAGCAGAAACCTCTCCCTGGCAAGTGCAAGGTCCTGAGTTTGATCCCCAGTACCAATAAAATAAAATAAATAAAAACACTGAATTTTAGGTCAGAGTACATTCCTTAATGGATATCAAATAAAACTGTATAGAAAAAAAAATCTTTCTATTCCAAAACCTATCTAGTAGTGTTATATGGTAAAAATGTCTATACATTAAACTTATATTTTTAAATTTATAAATAAAACTATCCATGAGTTATATAACACACTCAGAAATTAAAAGGAAAGGCACATTGGGAGAGGAAAACACAGAAAAATTAAATTGGTATTTTCAATTCTGAACATCTTTAGCTATATTAAAATATAGTATTACTCATATTAGTATAAAATATAAATATGTCTTTATTCAAACTCCTAGAAAGAACTACTTTTTAAATGTATTTAGTATAGGATCCTCAGGATCTACAGGGTTTCACTACACAGATTGGACTCATAGTGATTCTCCTGTTTTCAGCCTCCCAAATGCTGGGATTACAGGTACATACCATGCCCAGTCTCAATTGCTGTCTCAGCATGCCCCAGGGGTGGGGCCAGCACAGCAGGCTGGAGATTGAACCCTGGCCACTGCACTCTGCCTAAGCAGGTGCTTTAGTCTGCTGAGCTATTTGGCTGGCCCCGAAAAAAACTAGTTTTTAATGACTTTTTACTTTGAAATAACTTTTTAACAATTGTTTCTTTGTTTATTTATTTATTTGGTACAGAGTCTCACTACACAGATCAGACTTACAGTGATCCTCCTGTCTCAGCCTCCCTGGCAGCACTGGGATTACAGGTATGCGCCACCACACCTGGTTTTGGTGGCTGGCATAGAATGTCTAGGGTTCTGGGCTGGCACACACCAAGAATCATCCTAGATCCTTACACTTGCGAGGCAGGTACTCAGACCACCAAACTATCTCCCAGCTCTGAAATAATTTTAGATTAAAGATAATTTGTATAAACATAGGCAGAGGTCTCACAAATGTAAAATTTCACTCAGATTTTTCTGTCAACTTATGACTATATGATTATCAAAATTTAATAATTAGTATTAGTAGACAACTACTGACCAACTACAAACCTTACTTGACTTTGTTCCCATGTCTCTTCTAGGTACGCATGTGTGGTTGGCTGTGATGTCTCTATCTGCTCCACTCCATACTTACTTTATCTTCTGGGACTTTGACACTTTTGATGAATGCTTGACAGTCATTTTGTAAACTGGCTCCTACTTGGGATTTACAGGATGTTTTCCCAAGATTAAAGGATATGCACTTTGGCTGCAGCACTGAGTAATTATACCTCCTTGTCAGTATATGACAAGGGGAAAGATGATGTAGGTATGTCTTACTGCTTCGAAAGTTTACTCTGATCACTTGAATAAAGTTCCAATTTCATTAGAAGAATCTAATTTCTTTGTGTAGAAATATCTTAGGAGAAGATATCTTAAGGGTTTATTAATATACTGATTTTAGCATCTACTAGTGATATTGTCTGCAACAATTATTTGGGGTAGTCTTCACCTAGTGGAGAGCTTGTTTCCCCTCATTCCTTCTATATGAATTAAAAATATCTCTGTTAAAAGCTTGTCTTTCTTGCTGGGAGGATAGCTTGGCAGTATAAGTATCTGCTTGGCAAGAGCAAGGACCAGAGTTTGATTCCCAGTATTGTGTTCCATGCCAGCCCTGGAGCCCGGGGAGCACTGTGCCAACCACCCAAACCAGGCATGGTGGCGCACACCTATATCCCAGACTGGGGAGGCTGAAACAGGAGGATCACTATGAGTCTGAGCTGTGTAGTGAGAACCTGTACCAAATAAATAAATAAATAAATAAATAAATAAATAAATGATTTTAAAAAGAAATAAAAAGCTCTCATTTCCCCTACATTTATCTATTACAATGCATTAGTATGGGAGCATGGATATTTTATTATATAGATAATTCTATGAAATATATCTCTTATTTTGTTACTTAAACTGTTCTAGTTTTAGCTACTTTAAGCTCCTTTGTGTTGGCTCATGACTCTTTGATATGCTCTTCATTTTTTTTTTTTTTTTTAGGGGTGGTACTGGGAATTGAACTCAGGACTTGTGCTTGCCAAGCAGGCACTTGTGCCACTCAGCTATACCCCCCATCCCTGATATGCTCTATTCTTTTTAAGCCCAGTTCCTTGTTTTCTGATCCTGGAGGTATCCCAGACCCATCTTTACTCTCCCTGACATAGCACTATAATCAGCCACTTGTTCAAGGAATTCTAATTCCTTTTATTAGAAAATAATAATCAAAAGCCAAGAACCGAGATGTAGGAATGAACACTGCTACTTGGGTGCCATTGCTTTTAGGCCCATTCAGTGGTCTGAGCAAGAGAATATAAGATTGCACACTAATCAGTGTACACAAACGAGTCTATCTGGATTTATCCGTAGGTACACTAAAAATCATGAGTCTGTGCTGCTACCTCAAGGTTTACTCTATTTCTTTACTCTTTTTTTTTTTTTTAATGTATTTAGGGCAGGGTCTACAGGGTCTCACTACACAGATCAGACTCATAGTGACCCTCGTGTTTTCAGCCTCTGAAGCACTGGTATTACATGTGTGCACCACCACGTCCAGACTCATTTGCCCTCTCAATGTGACCCAGGGCAGGGCTGGCACAGCATGCCGGCAATTGAACCCCAGTCCTTGCATTGGCCTAAGTAGGTGCTTTAAATCTGCTGAGCTATCTGGCCAGCCCCCTTTTTCTTATTTGTAACTAAGAGAACAATTATTATTTCCTTGGTCATATTAGAACCTTAAGCACATTAGTATTCACTATAAAACTAAATGAAAGTATACATATTTTAGTCACTCTTGACTTTTATTTACTTTTGTTAAAGACATAAAAGTGAAGAGTAAAGGTGATTACATAAGAATTATCAAACTGTCATGATTTGCAAACGCATGACAGTTTATGTAGGAAAACCAAAGAACTACACCAAAAAACTCTTAGAATTAATAACCAACTTCAGCAAAATAGCAGGATACAACATCAAAACACAAAAATCACTAGCCCGTGTGTACAACAGCAATGAACAGGATAAAAAGGAAATTAGGAAAACAATACCACTCAAAGAAGCTTCAAGAAAAATGAAATATCTAGAAATTAACCTAACCAAGGAAGTGAAAGGCCTCTACAAAGAAACCTATAGTACTCTGAAGGAGTCTAAAGATGACATTTTAAAAAATGGAAAAATGTCTCCTGCTCCTGGATAAGCAAAACCAGAATCAATGTTGTCAAATGCACATGTTCTCCAAACTGTTATACAGCTGCAATGCAGTCCCAATTAAAATATCAATGCATACTTCACAGGTCTAGATAAAAATTCTAAAATTTATATGGAGCCAAAAGAGCTCCAGGATAGCAAAATTTATTTGGGGTAACAAGAACAAAGCAAGCGGTATAGAAATACCTGATGTCCAGTTTTACTACAAAGCAATAGTGACAGAACAGGATGGTACTGGTATACAACAGACATACAGATTAGTGGAACAGAATTGAGGATACAGAAAACCCACACAAATTTCATTATTTGATCTTTGGCAAAGAGGCCAAGAGCATATTTTAGAAGAAAACCTATTCAACAAATGGTACTGGGAAAACTGGTTATTTGCAGAAGAACAAAAATGGGACTCTTACTGCTCACTATGTATTGCTCAAAATCAAAATGGATCAAAGATCTAAATACTAAAACAGAAACATTAATCATTCTAGAATATAAAGTAGGTAAATGCTTCAAGACATAAATGTAAGAAAAGATTTTCTAAACAAAACCTAAATAGCATAAGAAATAGCAAATGGGATTGTATCAGACTAAAAATTTCTGTACAGAAAAATAATCAGCAGAGTTAAGTTGTTACTACAGAATGGGAATTTTTTTTGCCAGCTATTACTGAGACATAAGATGAAGCTTTAGTGTACAAAGTATGAATGAAACAAAGAAAGAAAGAAAAGGAAAAAAAAAAGAAAAGAAAAATTAAGAGGCCAGGGAGACAGCTCAGTAGATAGCCTGAGTTCAATCCCCAGTTCCAGGAAGAAGAAAAAAAAAACCCAAAAAGGAAAAATTAAGCCACATAAAATTAAAGATCCAGTCAAGAAATGGGCAAGAGAAATGAACACATTTCACAGAAAAAATACAAATGGTTAACAAATACATGAAAAAATGTTCAACATATCTGACCACTAGAGAAATGGAAATTAAAATAATACTAAGATTCTGTCTTAGTCTGGAAAGAATGGCAATCATTAGGAAATCAAATAATAACAAATGCTGGTGTGGCTATGCTAAAAAAGGAACTCTCCTGTATTGTTGGTAGGAATTCAAGCCAACAAAGCCATTATGGAAATTTGTATGAAAATTTCTCAAATAACTCAAAATTAGAAACTCTGTATGACCCTGCCATCCCCTTGCCAGGTAGTTGTCTTCCTCAAGGAGCTTAAGCCATCATATTACAGCAATACATGCATCCCAATGTTTATAGCAGCACAATTTGTAATAGCTAACTAAGTCCTGGAAGCAACCTGAATACCCATTAACACCAATGGTTAAAGAAAATGTAGCATCTATGTATAAGAGATCTATAGGCTACAGTCTGAGACAGCCAGAGAGCCAATAAAACTGTTGCGAGTTCCAGAAGCTCAACGTGGGGCAGGGACACCAGTCTTCACAAAAAGGAACTGAGGACACAGACCCAATGAGTATTTGCTTTTCTAATGCCCACTACTCTTCCAGGGTAGTTGTCTATCTTGTCTTTTTCTATCATTTTCCAAATAAACCATTTTCTTTTCTTTAAAAAAGAAAAAGAAAAGAATTACCAGTCTTTGCACACTGCTGAAGCAGTAAAAGGAGTCCTACTCAGACGTACTCCTTTTCTTATTAGCATCCATTAAAGACTGTTCTGAATTTTATAGTTCATTAGGGTTTTTTTTTTTTTTTTTTGGTGCAAGGTCTCACTATGCAGCTCGGACTTGTGGACTCATAGTGATCCTCCTGCTTTCTGCCTCCCTGGCGCTAGGATTACAGGCGTGTGCCACCATGCCCAGACTGCACGGCTGGCACAAAGCACCTGGGGGTGGGGCCAGCGTGGCGTGTGATGCCATGGATCAAATGATGACCCCTGCACTTACCTAAGCAAGCGCTTAGTCTGCTGAGCTATGCTGCCGGTCCTATTCATTAGGTATTGTGCTCTTATAACATATGTTTATATTTCTATTAATGAATTATTAAATTTTACATGCCTTTAAACATATCAAATACAGTTAATTCTTTTTCCATTTAGTTCCTTTTTCCAGTGTTTTATTAATTTAATCAGGAAATACATTTATGTTGCTTTTAATTTTTGTTATTTCAAAATGTGCACAAGCATGTACATGTTTCTGAGTCAAACATGGAAACTACGTCTCTAGACATACTAAAGGGCAGACACACAACCTCATTATTTTGTAAGGTGATTAAACCAGTTAGGGGTTCTGACTGCTCCAAATTCTCACCAAAACTTGCTCAGCTTGGACTTCAAATTTTCAGCCTTGCAGGTGAAAAATGATAATATCCAGTAATTTAATTTGCATTTCCTTGATAGCAAAACTTGGCATCATTTTATAATTTTATCAGCTATTCTTGTTGCCTTTCTCTGAGGGACTTTTTCCTCCACTTTTACTGTTTTTTACTACACCTTTATCTTTTTCTAACTTTAAAGTTTCATACAAAAAATGCTTAATTACCCCTTGTCAGTCTTCTATGTTATTAATACACTTTTGCTTTTTCTGGCTTTACTTTTCACTTTCTGTAGGGTCTGGTTGGTTTTGGTTTTTTTAACCAACAGAAGTTCAGAATTCTAACACATTTGAACTTATCAGTCTTCTTTAAGTTCCTGTTGGGCTATCACTCATTTGTGAAAATTTCTCCTTTCCAAGCTCATATTTTCCTGTAGCAGCCTCCAGTGTTTTATCCTCCTATACCATCTTTAAAGTTTTAGAAGCCTTGTCTCTTAGAGTTTTTCAATCCACATGAATTGATTTTTAGTGATAATGGGCATTAGGAATCTAATTTTATAACTTCTATAGTAAGACAATAGCAATTACACTACCTATTAACTTTATCATATATTTTACTAATCTACAATGCTAGATCTGTACATAATCAAATTCCTATGTAGGTATACAATCCTTTCTGTGCCATTTTGTTCTACTGTTTTGCTGATTTCTCCTGCACCAAGATAACACTGTACTAATTAAATTTGTAACAGCTTCTGCTATATGGCAAAGGAAATTATTCCATCTTGCTAATCTTCTTTAGTAGTGTCAGGGTCAGTCTTACCCCATTCATTCATATAAATTTGACAATCAGTATGCTAAGTTCAATAATAAAAATGATACTCAAGGGGCCAGGCAGATGGCTTGGTGGTCTAAGTGCCTGCCTGGCAAGCACAAGGACTCAGTGTTTGATATGCAGTACTGCATGCTCTACCAGCCTGAACTGGCCCCAAAACTGGGCGTGGTGGCACATGCCTGTAATACCAGTGCTGGGGAGGTTGAGACAGGAGGATCACTATGAGTTGGAGCTGTGTAGTGAGGCCATGTACCAAATAAATAAATAAATTTTAAAAATGATACTGTGAAAGGTCATACTGGTGCTTTAATTGCAATGGCTGAATTTAAAAACACATTTATGAAAATTAATATCCTTATGATAAACTACTATCCATAAAACTGTGTATCTTCCTATGTACTTAGGTCTTTTAAAATCTCCATAAAATTCCAAAGTTGTTTCTATAAGTCTTACTTACATATGCTTTTTAGACTCATGCCTAGATATTTTGTATTTTTGTAATAGTAAACAGGCAGATTTTTTATTATTACATACCTCCAAAGTAGAAGAATTAAATGGGTTAATATTTGTAAGGTGTGTAAAATTATTTTACTGAGTACAACAAAATAAATCATGTATTCCATTTAACTTGGCTACATTTTGTAATGACTTTTGCCTACCTATTAAAAGAATATTCTTTTAAATAATACATAAACATATGTGGTAAAGCCTCATACTCCTTAATTTCTTTGTTTATTGGTAAGCTGAAAATGTATTATCATCTATTTCATCTGTGGAAAATGACTGCTTTGTGCTTTTTTTTTTTTTTTTTTTAATGAGTCATCTGTATTTTCCTCCTGTTTTTTATGGCCTTACTAGTTTGAAGCATCTTTCAAGGGAAAAATTTTTTGTATTTTCTATTTTCTTCACTGTAAAGAGAAAAGCTACTGATGTCTCTTGCTGATTGGTCATCTAGATATTCTTAAGTTTCCACAATTAAAAAAGTAATCTGTTCATTATTTATTATTCCTGTTTCTTACTTTGCTCTATTAGCTAAAACTTTTGTGCTGTATAATACAATAGAAAAATGGCCTGTCAGAACCAATCTAATATGGGGGGATTAAGGATAATGGGTCTTTTAGTTTCAACTCAATATAGTAATGAAGATTTTTTTTTCTAACAATTTATTATATAGAAAAGATTTAGGGCAGAGGGATAGCTCAGTAGAATAAACGCCTACCTAGCAAGCACAAGGTCCTGAGTTCAATCCCCAGTACTGAAAAACAAAAAACAAAAAACAAAAAACATACACATCTTAAAAAAAAAAAAAAAAGATTTAGAATTTTTAAGTGACTTTGTTACTTCTTGTGTAAGACTCATATAATGTGTTCTTCTTTGATCATATGTATAATTTTTATACTGCAGAATGTATCTTACCATATCTACATTAATAGATTTTATTTATTTATTTATTTGTTGTAGTTAGTACAGGGTCTATAGGGTCTCACTACACAGAATGGACTTTGACTGATTCTCATGTTTTCAGCCTCCCAAGTGCTGGGATTATAGGCATGCACCACCACACCCAGTCTCAATCACCATCTCAGCATGCCCCAGGACGGGGCCTGCACAGCATGCCAGGGATAGAACCCTGGTCCCTGCATCTGTCTAAGCAGGCGCTTTAATGCACTGAGCTACCTGCCCCCCATTGATAGGTTATATAATTTCAAAAAGATGGGCAAAGTCAGCACACTGCTTACATAACAAAAAGTTTCAGGTAAAAGGTAAAATACTACAAAATGACTTTATGAATAAACACTTCACTATTCATTAATACTCAGTCACTATACCCAATCCACAAAACAGAGAGATGCCTGACTGGTACACCTGAACCAATACTGACAGAATAAGTAATATTATAAACAGTTTGGCTATATAGAATGCTATAAGAACTTTGAGAAAAAGAAAAGCATAAGATAAAATACAGGTCATTGCAATTTGTTTCCCAATAAAATTATATTTTTTAAAGAAACTATTCTCAAATATGGCATTAAAAATAAGGTAAGATACAGGGATTGAAAATAGGAAGGAGGGCAGTAGACAGAGTGTTAAAAACACGGTGGTATGTATAATCCCACTGAGCAGGGAAAATTTGAGGACAGGTTTGAAAAAAAGTGAAGAAGTCAGTGAGCCTGAATCTGGAGGAAAAGTATTCCAGCAGCTGCAGAGAGCTCACATGAGAAACAGCAGGGGCAGTGAGGGAAGCAAGTTGGAAAGTGGCAGGAAACAAGTCAATTCACACAGGGCCTTTCAGAGCATTTGAAGGACTTCGGTTTTAAATCCTTGCAGAATTTGGAGCTGAACAAAGATATGTTCTACCTCAGGCTTTAAAAAAAAATGATGCCTGGGCTGCTAGGTTAAAACCACACTATGAGGGAGTAAGGGTAAAGTAAGAAAGCTTGCCAATAATCTTGGTATGAAAGGAAGGTGAGCAAGTATTGATAATAACAGTAAAGGTGGTAAGAAGTAGCTATTTATTGGATGTACTTTAAAGATAGAGACAATACAATTTCCTCATAGAATAGATATGTACGTTAGAAGAAGTAAAGAATAAGTGGTAAACCTAAGAGGCTGGGAAAAAAGGATCATGAAGCAAGACAGAGAAAGCCACAGTACAGCAGGCTTGGATAGGAAAATCAAGAATTTTTACTACTACTGAGTTTTTGAAAGATGTATAATTTCTAATTTCTGGAGTTTGTTTAGCTTTTAAAAAGCTTGCAATGCTACTGGAAAGTTCTTTATGCAGATACAATGCAATGCTGAACTCCATTATTTAAAAGCATACACACAAATCCGTTCTGCTGTACTTGAGTTAGTATTAAGGGTCCAGGTAGCCCATGAGCCATTTCTATGGAGCAATTGCAGAACATAATTATTAAGCCAATGATACAAGGAAAAAGCTTATCCATTGAGTTCATACAAACATTCCTGTCCTCTACTAGACCTAGGCTCTGATAGTGCCCAGCTCAATTGGGAAGCACTGAGAAGGCCACCAGCATGATTAGACTACACTGAGCAAGAATGGAGACATGAAACAAATGCAGGTCCCCAACTATTCAATAGAGTCTTGAAAATTGTATTTTCTAAGGATGTGGCAGGAAATTTACAAATAAGTTCACAAAATGTTTCTATTCACTCTTTACTGTAAGGTTTTCTAGGAGAACCACCAAAAGTTCTACCCTCTTTAAGGAGGGTAGATTAAATATCATATAAAATTGTTTGACTTTGAAATAGTGTTTTAATTACAGAGATACAGGAGCTGGTGAGATGGCTCAGTGGTCTAAAGCACCTACATAGAACAAGCTTAACAAAGCACAGGGA
>NDGN011526383.1:1753-14058 GCA_002564285.1 Tympanoctomys barrerae
AAAAAAAAAAAAAAAAGAAAGAAACAATAGGTAGTTAATAGGTAAATAAAATTGAAGATCACCATCTTCCCGTTGCCTCTCCACCCTCTTAAGAAGCAGTAATTATAGTTTTTTATTTGTAGCTGGGTTTGGTAATATCAGCTACTCCAGAGATCACACATTTGAGACCAACATGGCTAATTTGGGGTGAATGGCTCAAAATAAATTTTAAAAGGTTGGGAGTGTGGTAAAATGCTTGTTAGGATGCAGGAGAGCCTCGGTTAGTCCTCACTACCAAAAACAAGTCTTTCATTTTAATTTCTAAGTCTTTCCCTTATACTTACACATATTTACACCGTTAAAAAGTTTCCCTTCTTCTGTAAATCAGAGTACTGGTATACTGTATACCTTCTCAACCACCAAACAAATGTTCAGTTCTGAATATTTCTTATGTGCTTGTTTATAATCCTTTGAAATACTGCCAAGTCTGTAAATGCACACTGTTGGTGATTTATCCATCCCCTCCCATTAATGACTACTTTGTTTCCATTTACCACTGTTAAAATTAGTTTGGCAACTCCCCAACTAGATCATCATTTTATAGAATAACTTCTTAGGATAAGCAGTTTATAGTTTTTATAGGAGGCTTTAAAATTTTCCTAAAATGCCAATATTTTTACTCATAGAAGTATAGAACTATTTTCCAACTTCTTCTAGTAAGTGATGTGCTTTTTCTGTGATGTATTTAATTTTGCTAAATTAATGAACAAACACTGTATGTTGCTTGATTATAGATTATAGAGCTATAATACAATAGAGTACAATGACTGTAGAGCTACAATATGTATTTGTTCATCATTTGCCCATATGAAAATGTCTTTTTATCTGTAGAGCCTGGTATGGTGGTTTATGCCTGTGATCCCAGCACTAGGGAGGCTAAGGCAAGATGATCACCATGAATTCAAGGCCAGCCTGGGTTACATAGCAAGACCCTGTCTCAAAAAAATTTTTTATCCTTGCTCTGATCTTCCCATTTAAAAAATATTATTGTCTGTTTAGGGAGGCTTGACTATGGTATAAAGCAATGAATTGAGTTAGGTAACATAACATAGTATTTTATGATAGTCTGATCTTTGTAACAAAAATGATACTATGTAGCAACTTTTTCTCTGCAGTAAATTCCAGTGTTAACCTTTGTGTTTTGTTTTTTTCTCCACTACTAGGGATTAAACTCAGGGCTTTCCCACTGAGCTACATCCTCAGTCCTTTTTTTATTTTGGGACAGAAGTCCATGCTAAATTGCCCACACTGTGATGGAACTTGAGAGGCTCCTGCTTCAGCTTCACCTTACATGTCTGTTTTCTGTTCCATTTGTTTTAACAGTTAAGGGAAGAAAGCCGGAGGCTGGCATTGGCTGCCAAAAGAGAAAAGAGAAAAGAAAAGAGAAGAAAGAAAAAGGAAGAACAAAGAAGAAAATTAGAAGAAATTGAAGCTAAAAATAAAGAGAACTTTGAACTCCAAGCTGCTCAAGAAAAGGAAAAGCTTAAAGCTGAAGGTATTTTCCATAAACAAACATCTAATTTGTTCCATGTAATACATTCTAGAAATTATACTTACTTAAATATCAGTCATTTAACAGAGTTTTAAGTTACTGAACCCTTTAGATATTATGTGCTTTTTTCCTTCCTCCAACTTTTTATGTGGGTTATTCTTTCCTTACATGTAGAAGTGTCCTGTCTTCATGCTGCCCAGGCTCATCTCTAACTCCTCTGCTCAAGTTACCCTGTCTCCTCATTCTACAGGGTAGCTGGAACACACTTGTGTATCACCACACCAGGTTCCCTTATTTTTATATTTTTTTAGAGAGGGTCTCACTTTGTAGTTCAGGCTTGCCTCAAACTTTCAGTGATCCTCCTGCTTCAGCCTCAGGTACTGTGGTTATAGGTATATATATCACTACACCTGGTTATCAAATACTCTTAAAACATTTTGCCACATAATACGTCTTTTCCTTTTTTTGGAGCAGTGTGCATCTAAGCTGTATACATTGTGTGAATTCACCTACATACATGCTTGAGTATGTATTTCTCAGAAAAAGCATTATTTTACATAAGAAATTCAGTAATGAGTGAGGTAGAGCACATATTGATATTTCCCAAATTGTCCTCAAAATAGTCTTTATAACTTCCTGTTAGACTTGGAATAGTTCCTGGTGATACAGTTCAGTCATACTTACCTCATATTCCATGAATTCTGGAGAATGACTGATAACTTGTCTATTGGTAGTAAAGTAACTCCAGGGTTATTTTTGTTTTGCTTCAAATCAAGTGCTTAAAGCTAAATAGAACTTGCTAATTGAGACTGCTACTTTTACAGAAGAGCCTGAAGTCTTGACAGAGCCTCCAAGTGCCACAACCACTACAACCATAGGTATATCTGCAACCTGGACCACCCTGGCAGGCTCCCATGGTAAAAGAAATAATACCATAACTACAACCAGTTCAAAGAGGAAAAACAGGAAAAATAAAATTACCACAGAAAACGTTCAAATTATATTTGAAGATCCACTACCGATTTCATATAGTCAGCCAGAGAAGGTGAACGGAGAGTCCAAGAGCAGCAGCACTAGTGAGAGCGGTGACAGTGACAACATGAGGATCTCCAGTTGCAGCGATGAGAGCAGTAACAGCAACAGTAGTCTGAAGAGCGACAATCACTCACCAGCCATGGCCACCAACCCTGCAGCCAGCAAGAAGCAGCCATCTGTGCTGGTCACATTTCCCAAGGAGGAGAGGAAGTCTGTTTCTGGCAAGGCTTCAATAAAGTTAGTTCCACTTTTTATATTTAACTGTTTTGTAGTGTTGTTGTAAATACCATCTACTAAACTATCAGTACAACAAGCGAAGTAACTTTCAAGAAAATATTCTCTAGGCTGACGTTCACTTTCAAGGGAAAAATAAGGTATTTTAGATTTTATATTAATGAGAAATCAAGTTAATCTTACTGTGTAATTTATTTTTTATTGTTAAACATAGCTTATGAAAAGTACTGATCATAACTTCACAGAGTTGTTCGTTTGTGAGACAAGGTGTCAATGCAGTTCAAGCTGTCCATGAACTCATGTAGCCTAGGATGGCTTTGCACTTGCAACAGTCCTCCTGTCTCAGCCTCCTGAGTGCTAAGGTTCCAGGTTTATGCCATCACATCTGACCACAGGAGTTGGTAATTGTGATTCAACTTAGCTAAAATTGACCTCAGTGTCGTATCTTAAAATTGGCTCTGAATACTGTGGAAAAGGTTTGGGTGTTGACACATACCTATAATCTCAGCATTGTGGGGGGAGCTGAAGTAAGAGGATCACTGAGCTCAAGACCCTGTGTGAAAAAGGAAAAGTAAAAACAAGGTACTCATTTGTTCACTTTATTAAAAAAGAGATCTAGTATTTAACACTTAAAACTGTGAGCAGACTTTTACCTGTATCCTCTCAATATAAGTATATTAAATTGTATTTCTATTTAAGCTCACATATTTTCACTATTACTATTAAAAAGTATGAAAGAATACAATTACATAGTACATTAATTACCATTTAAAAATTCTGCATCTATTCTGTATTTAATGTACTTCTTTTCCCTCTATTAGATTGTCAGAGACTATCAGTGAAGGGACCAGCAGTTCTCTGTCTACTTGCACAAAATCTGGCCCATCTCCCCTTTCCTCTCCAAATGGGAAATTAACAGTGGCAAGTCCCAAGCGTGGGCAAAAGAGAGAAGAAGGATGGAAAGAAGTTGTAAGAAGGTGAGTACTTCATTTTTTCCTTTTTCCTTTCCTTTTCTTTCTTTCTTTTTTTCTTCTGAAACAGGGTCTTGCTATTTAGCCCAGGCTCTCCTCAAACTCATGGTGTTCTTCCTGCTTCAGCCTCCCAATTGCTGGGGATAGTGTTTACCACCACCACGTTCAGCATGTTTTACTCATTCTTAAGTCCCAGTGAACAACTTACCTCACCATTAAATTCCTCCTTAAATTTATATATAAAGAAATAAACCTTTATAAAAGTATGACCATTTAGGGCCAGGATTATAGTTTAGTGGCACACAGCCTGCCTCACAAGCATGAGGTCCTGAGTTCAATTTCTGGTACCGAAACAAAATAAAATATGACCATTTAATAGGCCATTTTAAATATATAAATACATGGCACATGCCTGTAATCCTAGCACCAGGGATGCTAAGGCAGGATTGCCATGATTTCAGTGCCAGCCTGGACTAAGTTCAAGGCCAGCTGGAGCTATATGGTGAGACCCTGTGTCAAAAAAAGAAAAATACAACGAACTAAGTACATATATAATTTACTTCTTCTGTAAAGTGTAATAAAGTGCTTGTCTTTATTGAGAGTTTGTTTGAATCCAGGGCTTGTGCACCTTAGGAAAGATACTGCCCCTGAGCCACATCCCAGCCCTCCTACTGTATGTCTTGTCAGAGTGTTAACTGCCTTGTCAGGAATTGACTTCTACCTGTGGGAACTTTTCTATTTGAAATTAAAATGTAGCTTTCCAAGTGTTGGATGGAGTTTGCTTAAAAAAAAATTCCTGTGGATTTTCTTTTTTTTATTACATTACTAAACATTATTTGACCAATTTGTATATTTGTGAGTAGTCATTTTAATACTGCTTAGAATATAGAAAAGTAGTTTTATTATCATTCTTCTCGTTATATATTAGAGAATTTTAAAAAGAATGAGTGAAATACTGAACAGTGCCTACAAGAAGCCTTCATTGGCTTCTTGGAGGCTAGATTTTATTTCTGACCAGCATTTCTTTACAGTGTCTTTGTAAAGTACTCGTGGCACAATCCTACAGTTTTCCTGTTTGGTGTCTTGTGTTTAGTATATGCAGGTAGACTCTGGGCTGCCATCAGCATCTGCATTATAACAGTGCTCATCTATACAATGTAGGCTTTACAGGGGAAGGAGAAGGATGATCGTGAGAATCGGTGTCTTAGCAAGCTGAGACCTGTAGGAAAGCCCATCTGTGTGTCTTGTCTATTCATCTGCAGAAGAGGCTTACTTAGCAGTAATTTATTCTTTATAGAAAATATTGTAGTAATGCCCTTTCTCCTCATTTTAACAACTGATATTCATGATTAGTCATACATTACTAATTTATATTTGAAACTTTTAAACAGATCAAAGAAAGTATCTGTTCCATCAACTGTGATATCCAGAGTGATTGGAAGAGGAGGCTGTAATATCAATGCTATTCGGGAGTTCACTGGTGCACATATAGATATCGATAAGCAGAAAGACAAGACGGGAGACCGGATAATAACGATAAGGCAAAACTTTGTTTCTTATGTTTGTTCTTTTTATTACACTGTAGCTTAGTAAAATAAACCCATTTGAGCTTTTAGTGAAATTTGATGTTAATGATATACTTAATTAGAAACTTTATGCATGTTCACAGAAATGCTATCATAGTTTTCACCTAGCTGATAGTCTTATGGAGTGTTTTAAAGAGTTTATAAAGACTTTTTTTCTTTTGCCTTCAAAAACATTCATTTGAAAAGTTTAATAGACTTCTGTATAAGTGTGTATATATAGCAAAAGAGTAGATTATATTTTCTATGCATAAACTCTTCAAAATGACTTTTTATGTATGTGTGGTTGGGAATTGAACCATGCATGTTAGGCAAGCACTGTACTATTTAACTACATTCCCAGCCATCTATTTTAATTTTATTTTATATGGGATTCACTAAGTTACCCACACTAGATCTGAACTTATTATCCTCCTGAATAGCTACAGTGGTGGGCTTGTGCTACTTAACCTGGCTCATGCCATTGGGGGAGGGAGGATTTGGTCTTTGAGACAGAATCTCACTGTGCAATTCAGGCTGACCTTGAGCGCACTTTGTAGCCCAGGCTGGTATTAAACTTGAAATGATCCTCCTGCCTCAAGTGTCCCAAGTGCTGGGATTACAGGCATGTGCCACACCTGGCTTCATATGACATTCTTAAAATTCTGAGTATTAAGGATTGCATTGCCAACACATTTTAAGCAGTGAGTTCCATCCCTGTTTTATTTTTTTTTATTTGTTTTGAAAGAAAGGCTCTCACTTTATAGCCCTAGCTGGCCTCAACCTTCAGGCAGTCCTCCCCTCCCTTTCCCCATTGCTGGAATTGCAGTTGTGCTACAACACCTCTATTGGCTTCACTTTTGTTTTTGTGTGATATATGGATGGATGGACGGATGGACGGACAGATGTATATAGATAAAATTTTTGCTGTGATAGGTATTTTGTTAATATGTAGAGAGAGCATGAGAGTTTTCTTTTTAAGGGAGGATTTTTTTTCTTTTTAAGGGAGGATCTCACTTTGTAGTTCAGGCTGGCCTCTGACTTGCAGTGATCCTCCTACTTCAACATCCCAAGTGCAGGAATTAATAGGCATTTTTCACCATATCTAATTTGTTTTGTTTTTTGAATATGGGGTATCACTATGTAGCACAGGCTGGCTTCAAACTTGAGATAACTCTCCTGCCTCAGCCTCCTAAGTGCTGAGATTATAGGACTTGTGCTACCACACCTGGCCCTGTAGCTTTTTGTGAATATTTTCCTGAAGATCCAACATAGCTTTTTGTGAATATTTTCCTGAAGATCCAACATTAGGGTTTGATAATAAAAGCATTTGTTGGCATTGTCAGTATTCTTTATTTTGAGATATCTTCCCAGAGGAATTATAATTATTTTACTAATAGAGTACTACTAGTGAATGGGGTCATCTCATATACCAGGTTTTAGATAAAATAGTATTTTTTAATCAACTGTAATGTTTTCCTTGTATATGTATTTTATTTAATTTTTTTATTTTTGCTCTGCTAGGTGTTGAGCCTGTGCAGGGCCTTGCACATGCAAGTTGGAAGCCACTCTTATCACTGAGCTACACCTTCATCCCCTTTTGAATTGCTGTTAGTATTGATCAACAATTTAAGTTGATTATTGATTATATAGGATTGTACTTTTTATTTTATTTCTCGGAGTACCAAAGAGTGAACTCATGGCCTTCACACTGAGCTGCTTTCCCATCCTTTATTTATTTATTTAGAGACAGAATCTTATTAAATCTTTAAGTTACCCGGCTGCACTTCTAACTCACCGTCTTCTTGTTTCGCCCCCCCTCCCCCCCACCGAGTGCTAGGATTACAGGTGTGCAGTGCCATACCTAGCTAATATATGATTTTATATATAGTGGGTGTCCTGGCCATAATATATTTTACAATAGGAAAATTATTTCTTAGTCTAAGGAAATAATAATAAAATTAATTACAGAAAATAAAGCACTTATTTCTCATATATGTGTATATATATTGTTAATTCAGGACAGTTTATAGCTTTATTTGCAGGCTATTAAAAATGGTTAGAAGGTTGCTGCTAAACTTTGTTAATGTATATATCTGTATACATATATACACATGAATGAAGGTAGGCTTTATATTATTAGAAAGTAGGGGATATTAGGCCTAATTTTTTTCTTTTGTTTTGGTCAACATATAGGGGTGGCACTGAATCAACAAGACAAGCAACTCAGTTGATCAATGCCCTGATCAAGGATCCAGACAAAGAAATTGATGAACTTATTCCAAAGAATCGTTTGAAAAGCTCCTCAGCAAATTCCAAAATAGGGTCATCAGCACCTGTTACCACTGCTGCTAACAGTTCCTTAATGGGAATTAAAATGACAACGGTAGCTCTGTCATCAACATCTCAAACTGCCACAGCACTCACTGTGCCTGCAATTTCTTCTGCATCTACTCACAAAACCATTAAGAACCCAGTGAATAATGTGAGGCCTGGTTTTCCAGTTTCTCTTCCATTAGCATATCCTCCTCCCCAATTTGCACATGCTTTGCTTGCTGCTCAGACTTTCCAGCAGATCCGTCCACCAAGGTTGCCCATGACCCATTTTGGAGGTACTTTTCCACCAGCTCAGTCCACTTGGGGTCCTTTTCCTGTCAGGCCTTTGAGCCCTGCCAGAGCTACAAACTCACCTAAGCCTCACATGGTGCCTCGCCATAGCAATCAGAACAGCAGTGGTTCTCAGGTGAATTCAGCAGGTTCTTTAACTTCAAGTCCAACAACTACAACCAGTTCATCAGCTTCAACGGTGCCTGGTACATCTACAAATGGCAGTCCAAGTTCACCTTCCGTCAGAAGGCAGCTTTTTGTTACAGTTGTGAAGACATCTAATGCCACCACAACAACAGTCACTACCACAGCAAGCAACAATAGCACTGCACCCACAAATGCCACATACCCCATGCCTACTGCCAAAGAACACTACCCAGTATCATCCCCATCTTCCCCATCACCACCAGCCCAGCCTGGAGGGGTTTCTAGAAGTAGCCCTTTGGATTGTGGATCAGTGTCTCCAAATAAAGGAGCTTCTTCCTCTGAACAGGAAGCAGGTAGTCCACCAGTAGTAGAAACAGCAAACAGTCGACCTCCAAATAATAGCAGTTCTTCTGGGAGTTCCTCAGCTCATTCTACTCAGCAGCAGCCTCCAGGACCTGTTTCTCAGGAGCCAAGACCACCTCTTCAGCAGTCTCAGGTTCCTCCCCTGGAAGTTAGAATGACTGTCCCTCCTTTAGCAACAAGTTCTGCTCCAGTGGCAGTGCCTTCTACTGCCCCAGTGACTTACCCTATGCCTCAGACGCCAATGGGATGTTCTCAGCCTCCTAAAATGGAAACCCCTGCAATTAGACCACCCTCTCATGGCACAACTGCCCCTCTCAAGAATCCAACTCCAGTGCAGAATTCATCTGTTGCAGTCCTCAGTGTCAATCACATTAAAAGACCTCACAGTGTTCCCTCCTCTGTCCAACTACCTTCAACCTTAAGTACACAAAGTGCTTGTCAGAATTCAGTACATCCAGCAAATAAGCCTATTGCTCCCAATTTTAGTGCCCCTTTGCCATTTGGGCCCTTTAGCACATTGTTTGAAAACAACCCTACTTCTGCCCATGCCTTTTGGGGAGGATCTGTTGTTTCATCTCAGTCAGCTCCAGAATCTATGCTATCAGGAAAATCCTCGTATTTGCCAAATTCAGATCCTTTACATCAGTCTGATACTTCCAAAGCTCCAGGTTTTAGACCACCATTACAGAGACCCATTCCAAGTCCCTCAGGTGAGTTTCTGTTTTCTAGCTGGTACTCCTTTACAGAGGTAAAATGAAAGCTGTTGGTCACTTTGTTATATTTTACTCTGCAATTGAACTATAGATATTCTCATGTGTGTCATCATCTATCTCTTATGTTGAGGATCGTACTCAGTGTCTCATGCATGATAGACAATCACTCTACCACTGAGTTACGTCCTTAACCCAATAGTGCTGGAGTCAGTTAAACTAAGGGACTGTTGTATAATGTGTGTAGTGTAGTGATTTGTTTTGCTTATTGAGACAGTGTTTTGCTTTATTATCACTCCCAGCAGTCCTTCCTCAGCCTCCCAAGAGCTGTGATTACAGGCATGAGCCACCATGCCTGGCAAGTAACAGTGATTGATTGATTGATTGGTAGATAGATAGATAGATAGATAGATAGATAGATAGATAGATAGATTTTTTTTTTTTAAGCAGTTTTGTTTTCTGGATGTGGTGACACAATCACAGCACAGAGGAGGCTGAGGTGAGAGGATCACTGTAAGTTCAAGGCCAACTTAAACTGCGTAGTGAGAACTTGTCTCCAAAAAGAATATTCTTGTTAAAACATTTAAAAGTTGAAATGGGCATGATGGCTCAGGTCTCTAATCCCAGCATTCAGGAGTCTGAGGCAAGAAGATTGATGTATATTCAAGTCCAGCTTGGGCTACATATTAAGTTCAAGGCCAAAGGACCATGAGGTAGCTCAGCAGACTAAGCGCTTAGGTAAGCACAGGGGCCAGGGTTCCATCCCTGACACACATACCACACTCACCTCGCCCCCAGGTACACTGAGCCAGTGATAGAGTCTGGGCATGGTGGCACATGCCTATAATCCCAGCACTAGGGAGGCAGAAAACAAGAGGACCACTAGGAGTCCGAGCTGCATAGTGAGACCCTGCACAAGGAAAAAAAAAAGTTAAAGGCCAGCCCAAGCTACATAGTAAGATCCTGTCTCAAAGACACCATAAATGAATAAGAAATTTAAAAAGATGTAGCTCACTTCAGTCCCCAGTATCACTAAATAAGTAGCTAGATTCCAGTATGACTAAATAAACAGATCTTAATCAAGCTAGCTGCATTTCAAATACCTAGTAAGTACTCATTGTTACTGTCTACCATATTGGACAGGAAAGATCCAGAGCATTTCCATTATCATAAAAAGTTCTATTGGACGTAAGATCCTAAAGTCTTTTGTTATACCTTTTTTTTTTTTAACATTTTGCTTTGAAATATATTTTATATGGGTGGAAGTAAGTTCTGTAATTCCTCCATTTTCCCTGTAAATAAACATCTTACATAACCATTATACCAAAGCTCAGAAATTAGTGTTGAGACAGTTTTACTAACTAGGCTATAGATGTCACTAGTTTTTTCAGTAATACTACAAAAGGTGCCAAGTTGCATGTAGCACATTGATGTAAACATTTCAGTGAGTTGAAATGCCAGTCCACGTGACACAATGATACACAATGGTTTGTAAGCCAAATCATTCCTATTGTGCATTTTTACAGTATAAAGAATTGTTCATTTGTGATCAGATCCTATTATGTAGCTCAAGCTGGTCTCTAACTCCTGGCTTAAGTAATCCTACGCACACAGCATGCTTGCCTAAAAATAGTGTTTATAGAAGAATAATGTAGCTGTGCATTGTGGCACATCCTGTAATCCCAGACTCTTGAGAGGCTGAGGCAAAAGAAATGCAAATTCAAGCCCCGCCTGAAAAATTTAGGGATTTACTGAGACCTTATCTCAGTAAAAAATAAAATGAGGTTGTGAATATAGCTCAGTTGCAAAGGCCCTAGGTTCAATCTCCAGTAGCACCCACCCTATTACAAATACTAAACAATGTATAACAGCACTAAGAAGCTGAAGCAGGACAATCATTGGGAATTTAAGACCAGCTTGAACTACACAGTGAAATACAGTCTCCAAAAATAAAATAATAATATGTGACACAGAAAATTTTGAAGTTCAAATTTCAGTGTTCATAAGGAAAGTTCCATTCTTGTCTCATCTGTATTGCTGGAGGTAAAACATTCTAGGACAGAAATTTCCAAGTTTACTTAAGTTCAATCCCAGTTCTGCAAAAAAAAAAAAAAAAAAGAAAGAAAGAAATTTCCAAGTTTTAACAGGAAACATTGTTATCTTTACCTGTTTCTGTAATGTGTAGATATAATAAACACAAATTGTAAGTACTTATTTGCTGAGGTGATCAAATATTTTTATACTGTGAAGTTTCTCTTGTGCTAACATTCAGTTGATAGTTTTGCTTTGTTTTGTTTTTTTAGTTTTTAAAGATTGTCATATCCCAATGAATAGGAAGTGCTTTTAAGTTTCAGTCAAAATACTGTGGTATTTTAGTTGATGAATTTTTAGAAAGACCAGAATTCAGATTCAGAAAAAGATGGAAGTTTTTATTTCATGAAAAGATAGAAAATCTAAAGCTAGTTTTATAGGAGCAAGGGGTATAGTGGATGGAGTTGGCTGATTAGACTCAGAATAGCATTGAAGTTTAACATTAAGAATTTATTAAAAGAGATTGCTAAATGCAGGTCATTTAGAATTGATTTCCTCCTTCTTTCATTACACAGCATCTCCTTACTTCATCCTAAACCTCTTTTTTAGAGCCTAAGTTTTATTCTACTTTTTCCTGATTCATTTTGTCTTCCATACTGCTGCTTGCTTTCCTTCCTGCTGCCATTTGTTTTTTCTCTGTCTACTGATCTTTCTTTACTTTTTCATTCCCTCTCTTTCAGTCCCTGACCTACATTTTCTTTTATTTTCTACATTTTGTCAAATTATGATAAGGTGAGTTTCAAACATTGATACTTTAGTCCTTAATACTTTGTCATGCAGGTTCTCAAAATAGAAATGTTTGTCTTCACAGCTATACCACTGCTACTACACTCAAGAAAAGCATCTTCTTGGTACTCAACTCTCTAATACATTCTTTATGCCATTTCTTTCCATATTTGAAATTCATATTGCATCGTATTAATAGGTACTCAGTGACAGATTGTTATTAGCTGTGGAAAGGATGCTTAGTTAAAAATGGGGAAGGGCCAGGGAGATAGCTCAGTGGAATAAGTGCTTGCCTGGCAAGCACAAAGGCCTGAGTTCAATCCCTGGT
>NDGN011526385.1:6723-29894 GCA_002564285.1 Tympanoctomys barrerae
TCTCTCTCTCTCTCCCTCTCTCTCTCTCTCTCTCTCACACACACACACACACACACACACACAGACAACAATAAGAACACAGACAACTCAATTTAAAAACAAAGAAAAGATCTGTGGAGTATCTTGATGGTTAATTTGACTAGTGTGAGAAATGCTTAGGAGCCCAGTGAGGCACACTTGGGGTGTATCTGTGAAGATGCACTCAGAGACAACACGCAGATAAAACACAGCAAACCAAGGCATAGACCCGCCTTAGACGTGGGTGTTGCCAGCACCAGCTCTCTGCCTCCTCCCTGGTGCGTGGCCACCACCTCCTCCACCATGATTTTCTGCCTCACCATGAGCCTAGAAACAGCAGAACGAGCCAAAACCTAAAACCATGATACAAGAGCGACCTTTCCTCCTTTAAGTTGTGCTTCTGAGGTATTTTGCCACAATGGCAGAGAGCTGACCAGCAGTCACCACAGATGTTATACGTATGGCTAGTGAGCACAAGGAGAGATGCTGTACCTCGGTCATTATCAAAGTGCCAAAACTATAGTGAGGCAACAAGTTGTATCCACCTAGAAGGCCATTAAAAAATAAACAGCCAGGAGAAACAGCCCATTTTCCTCAAAGTTCTAAAAAGACAAATCTACAGACACACAAGAGATGTATTTTCAAATTAAGACTGTGGTAATGTTTCTGTAACTCCACCAATTTACTAAAAAGCACAGAACTGTATACTTTAAAACTGTATCACGTGTGAATAAACTGAAGTCTGAGAAGGACCGGGGGCACTTGCCTCACACAGCAGAGACCTGGTCTTTGATCCCCGGTACTGCAAATGGAGTGGCGGGTGGACTATGAACAGGCACACATACGCACAACGGCAAGAGAAGAGAACGAGTACTGGGGTCAAAGGCAACACAGGTCAGCAGGAAGGATCATCTAACATCTTGTGGTAAAGAGCGACAATACAGACAGCTGTAGACACCGCCTACTCGTCAACTATGTCGCCTTCAAAGAGACTTGGCAGTACCAACGCAGTACCTACAAGTCTCTTCACAGAAACTCCTAGGAATGAGGAAGTTAGGCAGCGACTACAGAGCTCAATGTTACATGAATCTGTTACAGATTTTGTAAAAAACCTCTAACTTTTATATGAGCTATACAAGAAAGGGGACGAATTACAACACAAACAGGAACAGAATGGACTCGATTCACCCCTACTTAAGACAGATTCTATCAGAATAACTTGCAGTCATGATTCTGACATTTCATTCAGTTCTGGGAAGCAAATAATGCAAGATGCACGAAGCCTCTTTCCTTCCACCCTGTTTCCATTAACAGTCAACACTGAGAGGAAAATCGATGAAGGACTAGGTCCTTCATGAAAATCCTAAATTCTGAGGAGACACTTGACAAGTGAGCAAAACACAAACATCTTCAATTTGAAACTCAAGATGTCTCCCCGAGAGACTTTAAGAGTTGCGATCATCTATTCTCCATGTCTGGGATAAAAGGATAAAATGAAATTTATGGCTAACTGCTTCAGGTATATTTTAACAATAGAAAATTTCCTGAAGGAAAGCCTAACTGACCCTCACTGAACAAGAGCTGACTACAGCACATCATCTTCATCCGTGCTTCTGTGTGATGTGTGGAACTCCTCCCCAAAGCATCACCTGGATTTGTGTTAGGGAACCAGCAAAACCCTACCTCTCTGTCCAGCCTAGAGAACCACAAAGCACACCACAAGGGCACCCTCAGTGAGACCCGCTACCTACAGCACGCCCTCTGTCCTCATCTTGGGCCTCGGAAAAGGGACTCTATGGAACCCTGGTGCCACAGCGTCTTGAGGGGTGAATGTCTGTGAATAAGGCCAATGTGCAGCAGTCCAGCAGGCTGGGACCCACTGTGCCAGAACACCACAGGGCGTATGGAGCATCCTTCTCTCCCACTAGCTCTAGAGGACTTTTATTGATGTGTGCCGTACTCTCTTCACTCAACACACAAGTGAAAACGTAAAATGAAGGAATGGACAAGCAGATTCCTCAGAAGCTTGGGGAATTCCAGATTAGCTACAAAATCAGTTTTATAGGCTAAGCTTTGCCTGCCCTTCTGAAAAGTGCTTTTATTTTTCAGACCAAAGAAGACACTCTCATCAAAAGGCAAACACTTCCCCGTAGGTCTGAAGCACACAGGTCACACACAGCCTGGCATAGGACCCAGGAGCCATGCTCAGCCAGGAACGCAAGCCTGGCTTCCTAAGGCCCTGCAACGCAGACAGTGCGTTAGGGACCTTTCCTGCAAGAGTCTGCCTCCCCACACGCGACCTCGGGTTATGGACTGAAAGACAGTCGGCTGTACAATGAGGGGGGAGTGCATCTGGCCATAGGAATCTACGCTGTCTAGGGGACCGCGACCAGGCCCAGAGACCAAGGCAGCAACCTTACCACTAGCACGGCCACTGACAATTAGGATGCATCCCCCTTCACCCCTCTGGGAAGAGCAGGTCCTCTCAGCAGCAGGCAGGTCCTGGAGAAGCAGAGAGAGGACAGGATAAACAGGTCCTCAAACAAGGCCTGCACTCCAGCAAGGGTTAGGAATTTGAAGAATTAGGAATTCTTTTGTAAAACGTGCTTGGCACAGGGTCTCGCCACGCAGCCTGGACTCCTGGGGATCCTCCTGCTCTCAGCCTCCCCAGTGCTGGGATTAAACATGTGCGCCACCATGCCCAGACTTGGTGGCTGGCTCAGCACGGAGCGGGCCAGCGGGGCGTGAGTGCGAGGATCGCGCCCTGGTCCCTGGGCTTGCCTAAGCAGGCACTTAGTCCACTGAGCTGTCTTGCTGGCCCAGGAGTCACCTTTTCAACAAGCTCTGGGGCCAGATGTGATAGAAATCTGACTGCAACTCACTGAAAAACTTCCATCTCAGTGTGGCCAAAACATCAAATTTAAATGGAAGATTCTAAATTTTTCAGTAAAAAATTAATAATTTGCTAGCATTTTTGAGTGGGCATTACGTATCAGGAATTAACCTATTTATAGAATAAGAGCCCCTGCCATCCTTTTTTAAAATGAAACAAGATAGCTATCATGACTAAAGGAGTCAGAAGCTGAGCCTATCTGGAGGAAAAGTTTCAGCCCTGATGAATGACCTTAAAAGTGACAAGCTATGACCACATAATTTACTGTCCAGACAAGGAGATACAGTCACCCCACTGAAGGGTGTGTCATTACCCATTTAAAAGCTGTTCAGTGCTTGTTCCTTTTTTTTTTTTTTTTTTTTNGCACCAGGACTCAAACTCAGGACCCTGTGCTTGCCAGCCAGGCACAGTGCTGCTGAATTGTACCTCCAGCTCAAAAGCTCTTAACAGGTGCCCACCGCTTGTGAAGGCGACCGCAGTCTTGTCCTGTAACTTGGGCGTGTGCTGCACCTCCTGCTCCTGTCACATCAGGTGGGGGTCCCTCTCCCCAGAGGCAGGGTCTCTCCCACCTTCAGCTCCCCAGTAACGCGGGTCACACAGAAGCCCCGGGGAATGCAGTGGGGGGGGCACGCTGCTCAGCAGACCTCACCGCTCCTCATCCTCCCCTCAAGCTAAGGTCTGACCTCAGTGGTGGCAAACCCAGGGCACACACGCCCAGTGGGCTGTGTCTTTAAAGCTCCAAAAGGTTCCCTGTCACCATCTTTTCTTATACAAGAGATTTTCCTTCCTACATGTTTTCCCCACTCACGTTCCTTATTTGCCAGCTGCTGCTTCCTGGCTGTGGGACTTTAGGTTAATTATTTAGCCGTCCTGTGCCTACGTTAGCTGCCCGCGTTAGCTGCACTGACAGAGTGACCGAATGAGTCATCCTACATACTACGAGTCACGTAATGCAAACCCTCAATGAGCTCCTCAAGGGCAGAAACCCTTCTCCCTTTGACCATTCCTGTGCTCTGCCCACAGACAAGGCCTAGCAGAGCAGGCGCAGTTACTCAGGCCTAAACCCCCTTCCCATCCCCCGTGGTGGGGTCTGAATACAAGGCCTCTGCCCTGAGCGCTATCTCCAGGTGCCCCACTTCTATTCTTTGACAGTCTTGATAAATTTACCAGGCTGGGCTTGAACTTGCGATCTTCCCACATTAGCTTTCCGGAGTGCTGGGTAAGCAGCACGCACCACCGTGCCAGGCCAGCGCCCTGCGGTCTTACTACGCATAAGTCTGCTGTCTGCCTCCAGTCTCCTGCTCTGCCTGCCAGCGCCACACCCCATTTCCCACATAAAGCCCTTCTTTGAAAAGGTGCAATTGCCCTTCCATGTAAAATGAGACATACGTGTGTGTCAAGAGAACAGAACTTCACCTGGAACCCTGAACACGCCAGCTGCCTGCCTACCACCGGCTCAGCTTGAAGTGCAGACAGTGACTGAGAACGGGAGGACAGCTCAGGAGCTACCGTAAGCCTGCAACTGTGCGAGACTTCCATAAATGTACAGATTATTCCTATTTTCTGCTCCCATGTTTAAGGAAGAGAAAAGCTTCGGTGCATACATTCCAAACATCATACAGAAAGTTACAAACCCTGTAAATCACAAAGAGTAATATAAACTCACCTTACTTTAAAAATAGAATTTTACAAAAATAAAATTACCTAAAATTAAGCCCACCATTGTACTTAAATATCCGGTTCCACTTCCCAGGTTAAGAAAAGACAATCCCGGCTGCAGTTTGAGCGCTTCCATGACCTCCGAGTAAATGCAAGGGGCCGAGAGGTGGATGTTCCCGTGCTTCCAGGCCAGGTCTTTGTAGGCGTTGTCTCTGTAGCCCTCCAGGTAGTAGTCGCCGCGGTCGATGGCGCGGAAGGCCTGCTCCACCCTCTCCGTGCGGATGTACTGCGCCTCCTTGAGGTTATCGATCAGGTCGTCGTTGTCCTCCCCAGCACTGACAGCTCCTCCCATGATCGCATTCAAATCAAATCATAAATTTTAAAACGTAATAAAATCAGTAGAAACGACTTCCAATAATGTACTGTGATTTATTTTCTTTCTAATATTGCACTTAGTTTCCAAAAATAAACCCTGAAAGAAAATAAAAAAGAAACAAGTTTAAATTAATCCTCAAGAGAAAAACTCCATTTTATTAAATATGTGTCATATAGCCACCATTTCTTGATGTAGGCATACATTTTTTAATTCTTAAAACACCCTGAAACTACAAATGATCTCATCTATACAGTGGGAACACTAGAACACAGAGCAGGTAAAACAGCTAAATCTCAGTTAACTGCTATTAAGTGTAATCCAGAATTCGGTCATCAACTCAGCCGCATTCTAAGTGCAGAAGGAGCTGCGCTGGGTGGGACTTGGCCCAGGCTCTCTGACTCCGAGCTCACAGTCACCGTGCCACATGGCTTCTTCAGAGTGGGGCAAGCCTACTTTAACAAATATCTAGTTGATCATTAAAAAGTTAACAATCCCAAAATACATTACATAATTTAAAATATGAACAGAATATACTACCTAAACAATGCATGTAAAGTCCAAAATAACACTCAGTGCTATACACACACACACACACACACACACACACACACACACGGTTATGACTGCTTTGTCTGATAAACACTGTCTCAATAAACCATGAGCTCACAACCTTTATTAATAACTTGAATAGTGCAAGCACTAGAGCAAATGTTACGAATACATTTGTATACGCAAACTTCCTTTACAGATAAAACTCAGCATCTCTCAAAGGAAATCTAAAGAATTTCAATACATAATATTAAATGTACAACTGAAGCTCTAGGTAAAGTTAGTGAGTAAGTTAAAGTATCAATTTCTGAATCAGCAAATCAGGAGATCTGGAAAGAGGTGAAACGCCCACGGCCCAGAGCAAGTCCTGAGGCCATGCCCGCAAGACGGCACCACCCCTCTCTGGGACACAGTGAAGAAAGCAGGGGCGTGCAAGTGCACGCACCCGGCAGGCGGGTGGCCACCAAGGTGAGCAGCGAGCGCGCAGGCCCCCAGAGCTCTGCGAGTCCCTGGCTCCTCTCCACAGCTCTTCAGAACTACTGAAGTAAAGCAGGCACTATCAACCATCACACTTCACTCACAGTGAATTCATTCAAGCTCAGTGACAAAAGCTGAATGACTCTGCTTCTCACCTCCAAACTCAAAAAAAAAGAAAAGAAAGATAAACAACTTTAAAGTATTAAAGTGCCATGAGAAGCACATGTTCTTACAGCCCTTCTCTACGGTGTTTCTCACACAGCTCAGGGTCACGCTGAGAAGACGCTACTCTGCTGGTCCTTCAGGCCTTGGATTCGGCAGCCTTCTACAGCTAAGCACCTAGACTTGCTTGATGAGAGCCACCCCAGCATTCCAGGATGGCTTTAAAGACACAGCTTCAGCACAAGTGGATGTTTTCATCTAGCACTCCGCCCAAGACGTAAGCGAAACTGTCCTTAAAACACCAGCATCAGCACGGAGGTCCCCAAACAAGTCCACAGGTGTGACTCTGATCAGAGACACAGTAGACGGCTCTACCGCAAATCACACGACTTCACTCTCTGCAAAGATCATTCTCCTTTGTGCATTCCAGGACTTAAAATCCCAGCCCTGAAGCTTCTCCTGAACTTCCCTATCAGCCCATCCTGCTCAGAATCACAGCGAAACAAGCTGTCTTTTACACAGCTCGCATTCTTGGGGCAAAAGAGCAAAGGAATGATGAAATAAACAAGATCACCATTTACTGATTGTTCTAAACATGTTATTTCATTAAAAACTTACAAGAGCCCCACGAGAGAGGCACGTGCGTGCCTACACGGAGGCGAGCAGCCAGGTGTAAGGAAGATGCCAGGAGCCCAGAGGAGCGGAGTGCGGCCTGCGCTCAGGGATGGAAGTCAGTGTCCTCAAAAGCAAGGAGTGCAGGCCGGTGTGGCAGGCACAGCTGCTGCAGAGCGCCCTGGGCGGCGAGGGCACAACGGCCACAAGCTGGCGCCCAGCGTGGGCAACTCAGTGCCTCAGTGAAACCTTGTCCCAGAGGAAAAAGTAAAAGGCTGTGGCTCAGCATGACCTGGATTTGCTCCCCAGTAACCCCCCCCCCAAAAAAAATTCACACAATAAGAAGCAGTAAGATGTGAACTAGCTGTACCAGACTCCTCTCGTGGGCAAGTGAGAAACAGGTAAACAGGGCTGAGCAGAAGGCTGCAAGGCTCCCAAGAAAGGAAGCAGTGAGGAACAGCTTCGTGGAGGTGCTACAGCTCCCCTTATCCATGGTTTCAAATCCAAGGCCCAGTTACCCAGGGAAAATTCCAGAAATAAACAATTCCTCAGTTTTAAAATTCAATTCCGTTCTCAGCAGCACGATCCAGCCTAGCAACAGCATCACCCAGAACGTGGCTCGCGCCCTCGCCAGCACAGCTCCTGCACAAGCGCCGCCTCTCGGCAGGCCCCCAGCGCCCTCTGGGCACGAGACCTGTGCTCGTGCTGCACGAGGATGCCACTGATCTCACTTCAGGTCAGCACTTGAGCAGCAATAACACAGCCTCAGGAGAAGGGAAGCACAGTGCAGGAGAACTTCAAAGAAAAAGAAACCACAACTTTTCAATACAGCATTAGTCTCCTGGATCACTGTTCATCTCCTATGCCTAACTTACAACTTAAAGTTCACTAGAGGTACGTCATGGTTAGACCTGGATGACCCCAGTCTCCTGTACTCACAGCTGGATGCTCCGCTGGGGGCGAAGGCTGGCCACAGGAGGTAAGTCATCTGACCCCGAAGGCCCTGCCTCCCTTCCTCCGCCCTCTTGTCTCTCTGCTTCCTGCCTGTCAGACCCTGAGTGATTTTCCCCTGCCGCCACTCTCTGCCGAGGGGTTACTTTATGAGCAAAATAAACCCTTTCTCCTTCACCCTGTGGATGCCAGGTCGGCGCCTCTGCAATGAGGCAGCAAGGTCCACATGCACATATGGATGTGCATTTATAAGAAAAACAGGCCGGCAGGAGGCACTCGTCTGTAATCCCAGTTCTCAGGCGGCTGAGGCAGGTGGATCGCTGCAAGTTCAAGGCCAACCTGAACTGCATAGTGAGACCCTGTCTCAAAAGGATTTTTAAAAAGGTGCATACAGTTTATACATAGTCTCAGTAGCGAGCCAGTAACACAGTTGTATACACATATATGTATACAGGTACACATAAGAAAAGACAATACAAATAGTATAAGAAAATATAATATTCTCATCAACAATCCTTGGGACCAGGAGCTTCAGATTTGTAGTTTTTCAGGTTTTGGAATGTTTGCCTATAGATAATAAAGCATCTTGGGGATGAAACACAAGTCTGAACATGAAGCTTGTTTATGTCCCACACATACCCTAAACAGACAGCCTGAGGTAACTGCACAACGTGTTTAGTGTGCCGGTCTTTTGCCTATGACCCCTCCATCCCTTCCACAACTGGAAGCACTGACTTTTCCACTTGAGTTTTATGGCAACACTCAAAAGCTCCGGATTTGAAGTACTTCGAATTTCAGATTCTCAGTTTAGAGACACTCATCCACGAACAGCTCAGCGCAGCCCAGTTTCAGGCATCCTCTATCCCAGAATAAGAACTTCACGCACAATCTACTAAAACGCTCATCCACACAGCACAGAGGTGGGATGGTGCTGGGGAGGCGCAGCCCCCACTACACGTCCCTGCTAGAGTGACCAGGAAGGGGCACGCTTCGTCACACTGAAGAGACACCCTGGCAATGCATGTGGATTCAGGCGAGGAGCGCACTAGAGTCCCTCTCCAGAAGGCAAGCCGCTGCTGGTAGACAGCTCCAGGTGCTCAGGAAGAGCGATGAACGTGAATGCTGAGACGGCCTGCCTGGCAGAATCACAAGGAAAACTGCGTCCAGGCCCAGAGGCTTCAAGGTTGATGAAAAGTATCTCCACAGGAAGCCAACTCTCCTCCAAGACCCAACCCCCAGACAGGGAAGATGAATGCCAGGGCTGGAGAGCATGAAGAACTGCCTCTCGCTAGGAGCAAGCCCCAGGAGAGCTTTAGCGGCCCAGGAAATCTCCTTATGATCGCTACTGTTTCTGTGGTACAGTAAGCCTACCCCTATTTTTATAAAACATAAAAAAAAAAAAACCCTAACTCTCAGAGCCTTCAAAAGGTCATGGGGTCCTGGGGAACCCAGACTACATCTAAAGAACAACTGGTACAGCCAACTTGCTGTGGTGAGGCTATTCAAGAACGCTGGGCTAGCGATATAGCTCTGAAGAAGCATTTGCCTAACAAGCGCAAGGTCCTGAGTTCAACCCCAGGTACTGCAAAAAAATAACATTATGGACATCTCACCAACACAGGGTGGAGGTGGGACTGCAGTGACCAGAGGATTTTCCTGGAGAGGATGCAACACTGGTAAGCACAGAGGCAGAAGGCAAAGGTGCTATGCAGAGAAAGCATATGCAAAAGTAAGAGGAAAGACAACTAATTACTCAAGACCCTAAAAACAGTGCCCGAGACCCGAAGTCGGAGATATGAAGTGCGCATGCGAAGACGGCCAGATACTCACAAGCCACACACTGAGCAGGTCTTCCTCTTGCAGACAGTGGAAGCCACAGAAGGCCTTAGACGAGAAAGCTACTGCACAGCTAGTGTCAGAGACACCGATGCTTCTGTGCGGGCGGTTTAAATCCAGAAGTGCACCGTGCCCCAGAGGTCTGGCTCACCCAATCTGGCTTCACACCTTGAGGCTGAGTCATACACAGTCCTGTCCCGGCATCTGCCCCCGAGCGACGGTCTCAGCAATGGACGCAAAGCTGTCCTGTAACGGGGCTCCTGCTACCATGGTCCGGTCCTGGCTTAGCAATCCTCCTATAAGGACCCTAAAAATAGTACCCGAGCATCTTGGGGATGGGATACAAATCTGAACATGAAGTTTGTTTATGTTCCATACATACCCTAAACAGACAGCCTGAGGTAACTGCACACAACATGTTTAGTGTGCGGGTCTTTTGCCTATGATCCATCCATCCCACGACTCGAGGCACTGACTTTTCCACTTGCAGTTTTATGCCAACACTCAAAAGCTTCAGGGTTGAAGGACTTTGAAATTCAGGAATAAGGACCCAAACAGCCTCCCGCCATCTGTGCCCCCAGGGCACTCTTGTCAGCTGGGTCCACACACAGATTCTGAAGGGACCCTACCTTGTCTCCAGCTCCCCTCTACCTCCATCTGGGGAATTATGCTGCAGGGAGGACACAACAGGAGACGCCGTGAAACAGTCCCACAGACCGTCCCACTGGCAGCTCCTGAAAGGGCCGCAGAGTCAGCTCTGGTCCCTCTCAACTCTATGTGCAAGCAGTCCTGCCCATAGCAGGGAACGGTGACAGGCCGGCCCGCTGGTGACATACAGTCACCAGAGCAGATTCCCAGTAGCCCTGCAGCACAGTGTCAGCTTCTCCCAGCCATGGCCAAGGAGCAGCTCTGCCCTGAGAATCAGAGCACTTGTGGCCAGTTTCTCATCCTGTGCTGCGCAGCATATCTTCAAATGACTCCATCTCAGTCTGGCCCCTCTCACTGGAGTGAGAGCCACCTTGCCGGCTGAGAGACCCTGAAAAGATCACATCTGCGGGTGAGATTCTGACATGGGTTATACTGTGGATCTCAAAACAGTCAAATAAATTGGTCCCCGCTCTTCCCAACTGTAGTTGGAGAAAAGGCCTGCTCAGACAGGAACCTACTAGGAGACACATCCATCTAGCCTCTGTCCTGAAGACAGACTTGAAGACCTTGGCCTCTGGCGGAGACTGGAAACAGCTACACACTGCGCAATGTGGCCAGCCCAAGGACATAGCGAGTGACCCAACAGAGGCCACGCACAGACCCCGAGCTGTCACACCCATAAGAGGCCCACTGTCTACAAACCCCACTCCACAGACAAGGCCTTGAGACAAGGGAGGCCACCCACAGATCAGGTAAGTCCCATGCTCCCTGGAGCCCTGGGAACAAGGTAACCCAGTACGGTCTCCACAGAGTCTGGGTCAACTCACTCAGTTGTGACTCCAGAGACAGTCATTCCATCAGCTAGACAGACTTGAAAAATTCAACAGTCTCAAAAGCAGTTCTGATCACACAAAAGAAAAAAATTAGCCAACACAAAGACAGGTTATTGGAAATTCGCCCATCAGAGGAGCAAGATGAAAAAAGAATGGAACAGTGAAGAAAGCCTAAGAGATCTATACACCACCACTGAACATAAAAAAATCTATAAATTATGGGAATACTTGACAGAGATGAGAGAGAAACTTGGCAAACAAGTACATATGTAAAAATTTCCCAAATCTTGGGCATGAACACACAAATTCAGGATGCACAAAGGCCCGCAAGCATGCTTAATTCAAGGTGAACTGTCAGGACACATTACAACCAACTCATCAGTTCAAGGACGGCAGTGGAGAGGAGGCTAACCAAGTGTCTTCTGCCCTGGAAAGCTGTTTTTCAAACTGGAAGGAGAGACAAAGACATTTTGAGACAGAGATCTGAGAATTCATCATTAAGACACTTTCAAGAAATTCTAAAGGTAGTTCTTCAACCTGAAACAGAAGGACCACTAACAACATAAAAACATAAAGGTACAGAGCTCACTGGCAAAAGTCAATATAGAGTCAAGTGTAGAATAGTCAAATACCACTAAGTAGGCATGCAAATGCAACTCCAGTATGAGAGTTAAAAGGCAAATGTGATAAAACAAATACAGTGATGAACAAGTAGCCAAGTACACAGTATAAACAAATGTAAAGTAAAGTATGGCATTAATAAGGAAATGGGGGCCGGGGAGATACTCAGTAGAATAAGCACTTGCCTAGCAATCGTGAGTTCAATCCCCAATTCCACCAAAATAAATAAATAAAAATAAATGAAATGGGTGAAAATTGGGCAGGTTTTGTGTATGATTGATGACATTAATGGCTTAAATTGGGTTGTTATAATCTACTTCTAAGATGTTTAGCCAAGGCTCAGGTAATCATGAAGAAAAAAAACCTCTACTAGACCCACAAACATAAAAAGAGTAAAAAGGCAAATAACAAAAGACAAAACGTGAGCACTAAAATGATCTATAAAAATGTAACAAAACGCCAGTAGCACGTTCTTACCTATGAATTGTTTCAAATGTACTTACACTAAATTCTGCACTCATAATTCAAACTCAGCGTGGCTGAGTTTCAACAGATTTTTTTTTAAAAGACAAACGAAGTGGTGACACATCCCTACAATCCCAGCCATTCAAGAGGCAGATGTTTAGTGTGGGCAACTCGGCAAGACTGTCTCAAAATAGAAGGAGACAGGTCTGGGGATGTACCTGAGAGCACGCTGCGTTTAGTCCTCAGTAATACATGCGCGCACCCAACAAAACTAGGAAGAGTCCAATGTCACACAGACAGAACCATGTCAACTCGGGGTGAAGAAATGGAAAAACATTCTAGGCAAAAGGCAACAGGAGAAGAGAAACAGGCTATGCTGACAGTAGAGAAAATAACTTTCAAATCAAAAACTGTAAAAAGAGATAGGTAAATCATGCATTCAGAAGATATAATTTTATATATATATACATATATAGCCAGTATAGCCAATAATTATCTATACATACATATATATGTATATATATCCAACTATTTACAGATACGCAAGATGAAAGAGACGATACTACTACTAGAGGAATTTGGAAGTCCAGCTTCAACAATGGTCCAGACAGAAAAGAAAATTAACAAACCTGAAAAACACTTTATAGCAAATGCACCTAGGGGGCATATATAGAATATTCTAGCCAATAGCAATAAAATACGCAACCTCAAGCATACATAGAACATTCTCTCTATATGTTAGCCCATAGAACAAGTCCTAAACAATTTAAAGTGAAATTATACCAAATATCTTTTCTGGCCATAATAGAATGAAAGCATAAAACCAGTAATAGGAGAAATCTTATAAAATTCCCAAGTACTTGGAGATGCTTATGAACAATCAACAGGTCAAAGAAATTGGAGATAAATGAAAGCAGATATGTAACACGCCAAAACTTATGAGGCATGGCAAAACTGGTTCAAAAGTAGTTTATAGCAATAAATGCCTACATCAAAAAAGAGGGTAGCAAATAAATATACCTCAAAGAAGAAGAAATTAGGCTCAGAATCAGTAAAAACAAAAGAAATAAGATCAAAACAGAACTAAGACAGAACGGCAACAAAAAAATGCCAGTGAGACTCAGAATCATTTGTGAAAACTTAAAAAAAAAATCTTTAACCACGCTAAGATAGGACTTTAAACAAAATTGCAAGTGCAAGAGAAAACATCACAACTGGTACACACATACACACACATCAGAAGAGATTAGACTCTAACCAGAAGGAACGGACCAATCCCTAGTGAATTAGTGAATCAGTAATTTAAAATTTTTCCATCAAAGAAAAGCCCAAGAGCAGATGATTCCACAGCAGAATTCTATCAAACATTTACCAAAAAACTAGCATTAATTCTTCTCAAAGTCTCCAAAAAAAAAACCAAGTGCAGGGAATACTTCTAAGCTGACTGAGGCCAGCATTACCCTCCTATCGGAGCCAGACAAGGGTACCACCAAAAATTACAGATCAATATCCTTGATGAACCTAGACGCAAGATGTCAAGCAAAATGACAGGACATCAAATTCTATAGGATAATAGAGGGGCCATTCACCAAGATCAAATGGAATTTTATCTCTGGGACAGCAGGACGGTTCAAAGTAGACAAACTAGTAACTGGTGCACCATATCAAAAGAATGAAGGACAAAACCATATGTGATCAGTTCAATAAATGCACAAAAAGCATCTAATAAAATTCAATATCCTTTTTTGATCAAAGACTCAATAAGGCAGGCACAGAAGAAATGTCTCTCAACACAACCAAGGGCTACATATAAAAGCCTACGCCTAATATCACATACAGTGGGGAAAACTGAAAACGTATCCTATACAATCAGAGACAAGGACCCCCATTCTCACCACACACCTGTCCCCGGGCTCCAGTACTAGGAACTGAACTCAGGACCTTGCACTTGCCAGGCAGGCAATTATGGCTTATGCCACTGACCGATCTCCCCAGTGAAGCGAAGTGGTTTTTTTGTTTGTTTGTTTGTTTGTTTGTTAACTCAGAATTGAACTCATGACCTCATGCTTGCCAGGCAGGCACTGTGCTACTGAGTTATATTCCTGGCTTTCTCTCCATTTTTATTCATAATGATAACAGTAAAGTTCTAGACAAAACAATTAGAAAAGGAAAGATAAACATATAAAAGGTAATCAACTAGAAAAGGGAAAGTTAAATTTTCTCTGTTGCTACTAATTGCAACACTTCCTGCACATAGAAGGTCCTAAAGACACTACCTGAAAACGTTAGAACTGATATATGTAGTACAATTGCAAGGCCCGAAATCAACACACACACAAAACAAGTAGCATTCTTCCACAGGAAGTCTATCTGATAGATTTAGAAATCAATCGCATTCAAAATACCATCAAAACACATAGGAGTAAAACGACAGAGATGAAAGCTATACAGAAGGACAGCTATAAAAACACTGACAACAGAAACTGGAGATGACACAAAAACAGGCAGGTATCCTTTGTTTATGGGCTGAAACTCTTAAAATGTCCCTGTGCCTAAGACATCCCACAGCTCCGTGGAATGGTTGTGATCTCTACCACCATTCTTCACCCAAAGAAAGAGGGAAAACCCTGAAGTTCACCTAGAACCATAAAAGAGCCTCAAGGAGCCAAGGCTACTGTGAGCAAAATGAGCCGAGCCGGAGGCACTGCATTACCTAACTGCAAACTCTGTTGCGCAAACTATAATAACCAAAACAACATGGTACTAGCAAAAAAGCAAATAAAGACAGAACAGGAGGGCGTGGGCTGGTCAGATAGCTCAATGAACTAAAGTTCCTGCTTAGACAGGCCCAGGGACCAAGGTTCAATGCCCAAGGGTGCAGCGGCAGCCCAGCCCCAGTGGTGTGCTGAGATGGCAACTGAGACTGAAAATGGACGTGGTGGCATGCACCTATAATCCCAGGGCTTGGGAGGCTGAAAACAGGAGGATCACTACAAGTCCAATCTGTGTAGTGAGACCCCGCAGACCCTGCACCAAATACATACAGAAGTAAAGAACAGGATAATGTGATGGTTCGTGACTATATGTCTCATGTAGTCATTATGGCGGGCTTCTAGAGTTTGTGATTAATTTAGGACCCAATGCTGGGGTGACAGGTGAGTGCTACACCCACCCCAGAGCAGACAGCCTAAATACAACATAAGGAAGGGCAAGAGGCTTGCTCTCTGCCTCTGCTGCTCTGCTTTTGCTCCTTCTGCTTTGCTGTTTTCTGCCACCATGAACTATAGACCTTTGCCATTTGCCGCCTTCTGCCATTTGCCGCCTTCCTTGGAGCCAGTGGATTATGGACAGAAACCTCCACAAACTGTGAGCTAAATAAATCTTTCCTTCCATAATTTTGGTTGTCAGGTATTTTGTCCAGGCATTTGTGGACAGATAATGTCCAGAAATAAACCCAGGCATTTATGGTCTGCTTTATTCAGCTGCAGGTGCTGGGAGAACACAATGGAGAAAGGTCAATCTCTTCAATAAGTGGTTTTAGACTGGACAAGCACAGAACAAAACTGGACCCTTATCTCAGCGTATGTGCAGAAGTAAGCTCACAGTGGAATAATGACTTGAGCCTAAGGCCTTAAACTGGAACGATTAAAAGACAACAAGGAAAATCTTCCACGACATTGGCCTATACCAACATCTGGACTGTAACTACGAATGCAGAGGCCACCAAAGCAAAAGCAAGTGGCAGGTGCTACAAGGACTGTGCACGGCACAGAACACAGAGGACAATCAAGGGCAAGCTACAGACCACAGAAATCTGTATACACTCCGTATCTAATAAAGAGCTGAAAAACTAAAACAAATAAGGAATTCAATTCAACAGCAAAAAACAACCTAGTCTAAAAAAGTAAGGGGAGGGGGTGAGACACTTCTTAAAAGACACAGAAATATTAAATAAGCATATAAAAATGTTCACAACCACTGATCATGAGACAAATTCAAATCAAAATCACAAGACATTACTTCGTACCTATTAGAACGGCTACTACTCATAAAGGACAAGAGGCGAGGTGTGGCTCTTCCTGTTAATACTACATAGTCAGGAAGCTCTGGCGGGGATTTTCCAAGTTCAAAGCCAGTCTGGATAATTTAGCAAGATTCTGACTCTACATAAAAAGGGACAGGGATGTATGGCACTTGTCTGGTGGCATGCGTGAGGCCTGGAATTCATCCCCCCCCCCCCCGCCAAAACAAAACAAGGCAAAAGGATAACAAGCACAGACCAGGATATGGAGAAAGGGAAGCCCCGTGCACTACTGAGAAGAACTAAATTTACGTAGCTATAGAAAAGGCCTAGCAGCTCCTCAAAAAGCTAAAACTAGAATTACCACCCGGCCCAGTGTGCCTGTTCTGGGCACACAGGAAGGGAACCGCAGGCAGGCGTTTCCTGTCACAGCTGCTTTCTCGGGCTCATCACAGCAGTAACAGGTAAGGAAGCAGCACAAACGTGTCCCATCAGGCGAACACCTAACGTGCAACGTGCACACACATGGGAACACTAGCCTTAAAGCGTGTCATTAACAAAGACATGGATGAACTCAGAACGCATTAGGCTAAGTGAGCCAGGCACAGAGCTGAACACTGCGAGACTTCATTTTACGTGGAATCACAAAGTGTTGAGCTCAAATGGGTCGGATGATAGCAGGGTACAGACACTGGCAGGAAAAGAGGAAACGCTGATCAAAGGCGTAGACAAGAGGCCGAAGAGGGGTAATTTTACTGATCTCCTACATAGAATGGTAAATGCGATGAAAGTAACAATGTATCCTCGTGGACCACAGTGGAGCAGCCTGCAATCTCAGGTACTCTCCAAACTAAGAAAGGAGGCAGCCAGCAGGGGGAGGCCAGCCTGGGCCATGCAGCAAGGGCCTGTCTCAAGACCAAAACCTTAGGAAGGGCTGGGATGCGCTTGGTCGCAGCGCACACGCCATCTCTCGAGGCTCGGGTCCCCGGCCAGCACACAGGCGCCAATGATGGCGGCGACGCATGCAGACTTCAGACCTGCTACAGGCGCGTTTCCAATGTTTTCACCAAAACATTGTCAAGTGGATGTAAGAAGCCCGACTCATTCTTACCATCTTGTAAGCATATGCTGAAATGTCATACTATCTCCCAAAATATGTACATTATTTGCCAATAAAATTAACTACAGAAAGAAATAAGGTGTTAAGGAAAAATAAACTACTTGACGGAAGGAGGGCACCAAGGTCAGTTTCTGTAGTCAGAACACTGAGAAGCCCACTGGGAACAGCCAGAACAGCCACTGAGGCAGCGGGAAGGATGCAGGGAAGCGGGCTTTCCGGGTACCCTGGCGCAGGCTCTGGTGAGGTGTCTGGGATGCAGGGAGGCCGGGGATCCCAGGCCACAGCAGCAGGCTGTGGGGGGCAGGGCGTCGCCAGCTCCAGGCTCCTCCTCCCTCCTGCCTCACAGCTGCTGCCGCAGCTCTGCAGCTTTCTCAGCCCCAATCCCCACGGTCACGCTGTCTTCTTTGGAGCGGCTGAAGGAAGAGGGACTTCAGTTTCTGGGACAGTAACTAGCATAATAGGAGGAGGCTGCGTGTGTCGGGGATCTGGTCTCAGCAAGAAGAAAAGGACTTGAGACCAGGCCCACGAGCTAAAACCTGGTCTATGAGGGCAGGTGGGAAACGCTGTCCACTGACAGGGGCAGCGGAGGCATCACGCCCAGCCAGGGGAGGCAGCTACCCAGCTTACGACCCTCCCTCCCAGCGCCCAGAGAAGCATCCTACCTGCTCCTTCTCTGCAGAAGTGAGAAGCCCACTCATCTTGGGTAAGAAAACCTTCTTACGGGCCCGTGAGCGAGCCAGAGAACACACTCAGTTGGAGGAAGGAACCAAACGCACTTCATTTTCCCGATGAGGAGGACGTCAAGGGCAGAGAGCACCTGAACACAGCTCGCAGCTCCTGCTAGTGAACCCAGCCCAGCTCTCAACGCCACATCAAGATGCGGAACCCTTCTGACGCTGGACAATCTTCTAAGAGGTTACCTTTCACTGAACTCCCCGCCTCCTATCTACCCTCCCCCTACCTAGTACCTCTCAGCTAGAACAAAAGAATAAAGCAGGAGAGAACAGCCTGCCATCACTTACAGGCCGCGACCTGCAGCACAGGACTTACCTGTGATCTTGCGTCTGTCGTCTGTACAGTGGGAATGACAACTACTCCACACTGAAGATGAAACACTACTGCAAGCCAAGTGCCTTCGTACACAAATGCCCAGTAAGCATCCACCTCTGTATCGAAGAGGGTGCATTCGAGCCAGGTGAGTGGGGCACACACCTGCACGCCCACACACAGGCGCGGCTCACCACACATCCCGGACTGCACAGAAAGCGAGCTCAGGACCCCTACGGAGGACACCACAGCGCTTGACTCAAAACACATCCTAAGCCTTTACTTAAAGCACAAAAGAAAAAGGAGAAACAAAGTACCAGTTCGCAGACAGTGACATTATCACTGAATGACCTCAAGAAGAGCAGAGGAGGAAACCCTGAAGTTAGAGGTACCGAGAGGAAAAGCCACAGAACACCACATACAGAAGAGTACACACGCACACAGCGACTGACGGTCAAGAGCAGTGGCTCCTCTCATACAGTGTCACTGACTGCAGGGCTGGCCCTAAGTTAGCAGCCGTTGCGCTGTGCGTGCAAGGCACAGGTGCGGGGCCCTCGGCAGGGTAAGTTCCAACCTCACTGACCTTTGATCTTTTTCTCCCTCTAACAAAGTGCCATTTATTATGGAACTGAGCAAACCTTGGTTGTTGGACCGTTTTATTTTGTTCCACACATCTTTTCATTATAAACTGAAAATTCAGCAAAGACTACAGGAATGCTTGTATTTACCACACCCACCACAGTCAGGGCTAGGGATACGGTGCTGTGCCAGGGCCCCTGCTACTGTGCACAAGAGCCTGATTTCCACCCCCAGCACCATTAAAAACAGCATTATCACGTTCCTACGGCAAGCATTCGGCACCACGTCAGGAGTCAAGCTTCGCATTTGGGGAGGTCTTTACCAGTTTCAAGGGACCCAGACTGAGGACTGGGACAAAGTGAAAGCACATTTTCACTCCAGCGTGCACTGTGGACTTTGCAATCTTCATATCATCACACAACTGATAAGCTACTGTCTCAAAAGAACACTTTCTCCTCCTACTCCATTTTATACTGTAACTTCTGGAAAAGTAAGTTCTCCTGGAAGAATTCATGTCATACATTTTGACATCTGGCGAGTTACAAGACGTCTAAACTCCCAGACGCGTCTCCACCTTCCCCCTCATCCTTTCAATTTCCCTAATTCTTGGCTCGAGAACAGCGCGAACACAAAGGAGAAGCAGTAGGCAGCAGCGCCGTGACAGTTTAGGGTACAGGACGCAATGGTGAAAGGTATTAAAAGCATACACAGGACAAATGAG
Organism: Tympanoctomys barrerae; assembly: GCA_002564285.1. Taxonomy (NCBI): domain Eukaryota; kingdom Metazoa; phylum Chordata; class Mammalia; order Rodentia; family Octodontidae; genus Tympanoctomys; species Tympanoctomys barrerae. Next base: position 26,312 of record NDGN011526385.1, read on the forward strand.
GCAGTTCAAGCTGGATTCTAGTGAGAACTTTGAAAGTCGCAAGACTTCTACCTCCGAAGTCTCTCTCTTCTCACCCGTATCTGACCTCTTCACACCTACACCACTGGGGATGGAGAGAGAGCAGGGCCAGGTGGAGAGGGCCATCTGAACCCAGAAATCACTCAGTCCTTCCAGGCCACAGGAAGTGTGAGCCGGAGCCCAGGAAGGTGAGCATGGCTAACATTCCGTGTCTCCATTACCACAAGCACCCTTGGAGCCCGCCAACTTCCGCTACCCCCACCTGTTATCCTCCGGACAGCCAGGACAGGACCTGCACGCAGCCCCGGCAGGGAGCCCAGGCCTCCCTCAGAGTGGCAACCACCAAAGAAGGGTCAGATCACTCTGGAGATGACAGCTAGAAGCCAAGGTGGCACCCCGGGTGCCTTAGTGTCACCAGCCTCTGGTGCCTTCTAGGGATGGTGTGATGTCTACACAGACCACTGCACTGCCTCTTGACTGTGGACAACTGGACAGCACCACATCAGGCCAGAGGCTGCCAGAGCCTGCACAGCCACGGTCATGAGGGCTTCTACTGTGAGCACCTATGGCCATGTTCGCATACCTGGGCAGGCTGGGCACAGGTGGCCTACTGCCCTTGTGGTCAACCAGAGGTCCTGTTCTGAGCTCGCCCTCATCGATGGCGCCAACATCTCTGCATAGGGAGTGCACTGTGCCATCGGCCACCTGCTCCGCTGTGTCTCAAGCCCCGTGGGGTGGAGGCTGACCCCTTCCACACGCAGGCTATCACAGCAGCACCGGAGGGAGATGTGCCAGAGGACCTGCTGGTGGGCAGTGACAGGACCTTCTGCCACACAGGACTCCAACAAGACTCCAACAAGACTCCAGGCGCCGACATAGCCAGCAGGGGCAGAAGGCCTGGGCAGCTGGCTCCATGCTGTGTGGCCCTCCCACAGCCACAGGCATCAGGACTCAAGGCGTGCTGCGGTCTGTGGTAGGGGCACATGAGAGTGGGCAGGACCACGTTCTCCCTTCTTTCCTATGCAGCGTGCAGAGTCCCTCCAGATAGTCCTAGCAACCTGTCCACTAAGAAGCTGGCAATGGGGTCAGGCCCACGTCTATCTATGCAATTAAGCACCCCCACCATTCTATCACAAACAATCAGAGTCTGGCCCTGAAAACCTCTCCCCATCTTCCCTGAAGGGGACCCCCAGGTCCCCAGATCCTCAAGGCTCACCAGACTCCCTGAAGACAGATACTTGTTGCTGACAGCTCCCTCCACCTCCATCCTCTTCAGCCCCTGCAATCCTGCACAACTCATGTGTTTGCTGAGCCTTCTTGTTTTCATCACTCACCCACCGCCTCCAGAGGCAACAAAGCCAGAGGGCGCAGCCACCCCCTGACAGTAAGTAGCAGAGGCTGCAGTCAGCCTGGAGGGCGGGGCGACCCTCACCCAGTGGTCCCTCTTGGAGCCCCTGCCTGGTCCAGGCAGCAGGAGACAGGCCCCACCTAAGGCACCCCCTCCCACATGGAGCAGAAGCCATGACGTTTCTAAGCAGAGCAGGGAACCCTGGCCCCCTCCCACTGTGTCTGAACCATAAAAGGGGACCAGAAAACAAGACCAGAAACAACACACACACACACACACACACACACACACACACACTGTACTACCACACAAGCATACCCCTAAAGGGAATCGTAACTACATATGAGAAACACCTTCCACACACTAAATCCCATGTATCCTTTAAGCTAATAAAATCCTTAGTGAAATAACTGACTCAGAATTGAGGATTATTGTTTTATCAATCTCTTCACGTTGCAAAAAATAAAGAAATGTATTCGTAACAGTTTCTTAAAAATATCATGCAAGTTATAGTCTATAAAAATCTCAAAATACTTTACCCCTTCTAAAGAATCGCCCCCACAGTAACGTGTTCATTAAGGGACCGTGTTCTTAGCATGCACCGAAATCAACAGGGCAGTGTGGAGGAAAAGCACCTTTCCAGCTCCTCCTGGATCCTGATTCTTAGGCTCCGTGCTGCCTCAGTGAGCACTGGCGTGTGTCTCTCAGGAAGGATTTTATTTTTAATTTAAAAGCTATGAATTTATAAACAACACTCCGTACAAGAACATTCCAAGGCAGAATGCACGCCTGGTGCAACACACTCATCTGCTTCCTTACACAGCCATGTTGTCCAATAAACAAAAACACATCAAAAGTAATCTTTCCATACAGTCATAATCTGTGAAATACAATGACTGGCCTTGTCACACTTTATGATTTTAAGGCATTATCCATTAAGCTGCGTCATAAGATCATTAAGTCAAATTTTATCTTGAGAACTCCTTTCAAAGTCTTATTTTCTAGACAAAGAATGTAAGATAACTGAGAAGCTTCTGACCTTATAAAATGGTCTTTTTCCAAAGACCAAGATGTTCCTCTTAAAAAAAAAAAAAAAAAGATGTTCCTCTTACCCCTGGACCCACAGTGGTAGAAGCTGTCTAAAGCACAATACCTGGCTATGTCAACATTAAGTTCTCGAAGTACTTGAGTAACTCGTAATTTCTACAGGCCAAACTAGGCACTAAACAAGAAAACAAACCAGGAAAGCATAAATTATTCTAGATTTTTCCACAAAATAAATATTTCTAATTTATTCATAGATCTTCTGATGTACGGTACTAATAATTATAGTCACAATATAGACACCAGCATCAGAACAAGAGACAAACTCCTGTAACCTTAACACATTACTCATCAAAGTATGACTGCTGTTCACATCTGCACAGTCAGGGAATTACAGATAGTTTGCTAAACCCGTGACTCTACCTGGACTACCAATACCCAATAGATAGCTAGCACAAGACCTGGCCTTCATCTTGTAAAATTCTGGTTCAAACACTCCTTAGCTCTGCATATATGCGTGTCAGTCATTCAGGGAGTGTCTAAAAGTTGACAAATAATTTTTATCAACCCTAAATTCACTATTCTAGTCATTGTCTTTCAAGAGCAAGGACACTGGGATGAGATCTAAAGGGACATTGAGAATCTCCACTGCCCTAAACTGATGGCCACCTCGAATTCCAGCAGGAGCTTGAGGGTAGAGAACGCCATCCGAGCCCTAATATCCTGCGGCAGAAAACAGTGAGAAGGCAGGTCTTTCTACAGCATGTTTTCCCCTTCAGTTCTAGAGCTTGAACCTAAGACCTTCCCAGAGACCTACAGCTCCAGTCTTGATTTTATTCTGAGACAGGGTCTGGCTATGTAGCTAAACTGCCCATGATGGGCTAGAACTTACAAACCTCCTATACCAGCCTCCTGGACTGATGGGATTATAGGAGTACGCCACCATTCCTAGCTTTGATTTTTATTCTGAAGTTATTTACTCTCTTGAGAGAAAAAGGTCAAGGGTTATCATCAATATGCAGACAAAAATTATGCAACAAAATTTATCAAGTATTCTAAATCTGCACCGGCTACACAGTGAGTCATAGCGCTCAGCAAATGCTGACGGAGGGGCCAGGGAGATGGCTCAGTAGAATAAGTGCTTGCCCGGCAAGCTCAAGGGCCTGAGTTCAA
>NDGN011526389.1:0-10860 GCA_002564285.1 Tympanoctomys barrerae
CTACACAGCTCAGACTCATAATGATCCTCCTGTTTTCAGCCTCCCCAGCGCTGGGATTACAGGTGTGCATCACCACACCCAGACTCATTTGTCAGCTCAGTGTGCTCCAGGGGTGGAGCTGGCATGGCATGTGGGACAAGGGATCCAATCCTGGTCCCTGTGCTTGCCAAAGCAGGCATTTAGTCCACTGAGCCATCTCACTGGCCCTGCTTTTTTTATTTTTTAATTTTTTAGTTTCAGGGATCCTACAATTGAGCGATTACAGAGCAACAGTGGAATATGAGAATGATAGTTATTGGGATACCCAGTTGAAAGAAAGCACAATGATACTGCATTGTCTGAATTTAATGTTTTTATTACAGATGGGTAAAGGTGTAACAAAATGATCTGCATTTTGTATAGCCTTTTTATTAACTACTCTTTGGATATTCTGAAGGTCTTTGTCCCTGTATACTAACCCCAAATGATGTTTTTATCAGCACCTACACAATACCTGTTATGGTTTGTGTCTAGTTATTCCCCCAAAGCCTCATGTAAGTTATAGGGCAGACACGGCTGGAGGGGCAATGAGTGGCTTGAGGGGTCGGGCCAGAGGACCAGGGCAGGGCCCAAGGGGTGGGGCCAGAGAGGCACGAACCATTAAACTGGCTAGCCTGTGCTTTCTCAGAGATGTGGAGAGGGTCATCCTGGACCCAGCACCACCCAGCCTGTCCTCCAGTGTCTTGAAACCTCCAGTAACTGTGAGCTAAATAAACCCTTTCTTCCCTCATTTTGTGTGTCAAGTATTTGTCCCAGTTCTTTGAATATTCTGAAGGTCTTCATCCCAGTATACTAACCCCAAATGATATGCTTTTATCAGCACCTGCATCATACCTTAGATTTATTTGTAGTCCTAAAAAAATGAAGAGTTTCCCTGCACACTGGGATATCATAGCGAAAGGTTTTATTTCCGTAACCTGAATTAGCACAGGCTAAATCTGGTGTCCTACACCAGTGGCTTCACACACAACCCCTTTGGTTACAGATGATAAATGCCTTTTAGAGAGAGCACACGATGGCTCCTGAGTGTCTAGTAAACTTCAACAACCACCTGAGAGACACCTCCATGTGGCTGCATAAAATGGAAATAAAGAATGGCAAATAACCCATTGACTATGCGCTTTCTCACCCGCTGTGAGCGAAACACAATCCAATGCAATTTTAGTACTTACATGCCTCTGGGGAAAAAGAGATCCCTAAAAATCACTGAGTGCAACACTGGAAAAATTCCTTGAATTTGTGCTGTGCTTGGTGTTATAGAACCCGAGGAAACTTAGATGTTCTCCTTGAGTAAAATAAGCTGGTAATTTTGTTTGTTCTATTATCCACCAAGCATAATGATAATGGGTCACATGCAATTTAGGAAAAAATTAAGTCTAATAAGAAAAATCTGTAATAAATACTAACGGCATCTTATTAGTATTGTCATTGGTCTAACCCTTTCTATTAACATTTGTTTTTTTTTACATATTAAATGAGCTGTAATATGTTGAAAATAAAGAGGGCAGTAAAAATTAAGCATTCTGATAATACATGCATAGCACAAATGATTGCATGCTTCTTCCCCGAGGCAAGTACTAGAAGGTATGGCACATACAAGGTAGGGACGGGAGCGTGTGGCAGAAGTTTGTGCTTTAGCTGTTCATACCAGTGAAGATATTCAGTGAATATCATGAACTACAAGGGCAACCATCATGAACTACAAGGGCAACCACTTGAATCAAAACAGAAATTGAACATCGGAATGTAAGTTGAGAGAAACATGCAATTATTCCATTAATTCAGGCTTCTTGGCTGCTAAAGACTAAAGGAGGGTGAACAAGTTTAGGGAAGTTCTGGGACCCAAGCAAGGGACTCCAGGGAGGGGTCCTATGTGGTGTTAGTGATCCATCAGGGACAATGTGATAGGGTGGGATGGAGCTGGAGAAATGTGTTGAGGAAGCTGTCGTGATTACATACTATGTAAGACTCTCCTAGGGCACATCTATAAAGTCGAAGTACTTAAGCATCTATTTCCAGGAATTCCGATTCAGTGGCCCTGGGGTGGCACCCTGACATCTGTTATTTTGAATGAGGTCTTCTGATGAATCTTCCACACACAGAAATTTGAGGAACGTCACATTAAATGATATTCGCAAGGGTCTCTTTGCCCTGTCCTCTCAGCCATGAGATTTAGGGGAGTAGCAACTACTTCCACAGCCACCTGACTAGTGGCCTGGCAGCCACAAAAGTGTTGTCAGGTTAGCCTTCCTGCTCTCTGAGAGGGTGAGCAGCTGGTAGGAAGCCAAGTTATGATTAAGTAATTGCTAAGTAAGGCGTTGTCCTGTGTGCAGAAATGCAAAGGTGTCTGGCCTCAGGAACTTAGGTGTTTAGGCAGAGATGGTAAACAAAAAACCAAACTAATACAACAAAGTACTTTGAAATATAGATGAGGGTTTTCTATTGGACAATGGATCACTTAGCAGTGGCTGTAGAGAAGGCCTCACTGAGTGGTGTTGAAAACATCACATACTTTGATTGGAAATGTTGACTAGAACAGAAGAGCAAGAGATGATTAACTCCCAAGGCTTATGCCTGAGTATCTTTGTAAAAAGGTGGAACCTTTTTATGAGGAATGGTGTTTAGGAAGAAGAAATTTGAGGGAACATACATATTGAGTGTAGAATGTCTATGTTTGTAAAGGGAGAAGCTGTAAGTCATGGGTCAGCAAACTTTTATTGTTATGGGCCAAGTAGTATGCATTGTAGGTTTTACAGGCCATATGTTCTTTGCTGTGACTCCTGAACTTCCCTGACATACAGCATGAAAGTATGTATAGACAGACGGGGTATAAGTCAATAGGTATGGTTGTGTTCAATAAAACTATTTAAGAAAAAGTAAGTGGTAAGTTAGATTTGGATCATAGGACCTAGCTTGCAGCTCCTTCTGTGCGTAAGGGTAGATATCATATCTAGATATAAATATATAACTCCTATATATCTATGTAAATATATTTCTACGTAAATATCACATCATACCTACTCTATTCAAACACTACACTTCACAGTTATTTTAAATAAAGAATTTGATTTGAAATTAGTAATTGTTAAGAAAGAATCATGTAAATATAAATTATAGCAACAAAACATGTTGTTTAGTCTGTGACTCAACAGAATTGAAACAAAGAAACAAAAAAGCAAACAGGACAGTTCCAAGTGCTGACAAAGTGTTGAACAAAAGAAGGTCAAAAAAAAATTGTTTTGGTAAGAGTGTGAATTAGTATTACCTATGTTGGAATACAATTTATTCTTTTGTAGTCAACTTGGGTATGTGCCATTTTTAAGATTCAGAAATTTCACTTCTAGGATTATGACCCAGAAAAAGCTGTTGTACATGCTTAGAGCCACCCAATTATGCAGATAGCTAAGTTAATAACAGCAAAACAAAAACAAAGACCAAACAAGCAGGCAAAAAAAAAAAAAAGAAAGAAAAAGAAAAAAGACACTGGAAACACCTCAGACGGTTCATAAGCAAAGGAGAACAACATTCAGTGTGGATGAATCTAAAATAAATTTAGAGAAAAAGAAACTCACTAGATAATATTACTTACATGAATTTGAAAATTAAAAAAGACTATTTTTAGAGGTCCCTAACCTTTGTAGCAAAACCATGAAGAAGACGAAGGGAATGAGAAAGTCAAACCTCAGAGGGCCCGTTACCACCAGGAGTAAATAGCACCCAGAAACCTGACCTGTGAGAACATCCAAAGGGCTGTAGTTATTTCTAGGCTCATAATGGATGTAATGGATGTACAGATATTTTAAAAAATGATTGCCCGCCATATTTTACTCAGGCACGTATTTCTTTTGATGACGCAAAACCTTTGTAATGATGAAAAGCAAGACAAAAACCAAAGTCTTACTGAATTACCATTTTCTATTGGCAAGAAATAATTAGCTCAAGGCATTTCTGTGCTTTAAAAAATAAATGTTCATTTCAGGATCTTTTCTTTTTTTTGTCTAAATAGGTTTCAGCAATCACATCACCTTTCTTAGGGACAGAGGTTCCACTGCACATGTGTTTCCTTGGGGCAGGAGATAACAGGGACCAGGGATCACACAGAGGACAGAGGAACTGCTGGGGCTAGTTAGGGGTCATTTGAGTTCCTTTCTTTCAGGAGCACAAACTTTGTCTTTGGCGTAGAACTGAACGTGGTCAAAATCTTCCCTGTCACTCACTAAGTGATTCCAGGGCTGTCTTTATATTACCCCAGTCATTTGGGGCTGTGGGGACACTGTGTAGTGGTTTTGTGGTGTGGAAGTTATTTCTCCGTAATTTCTTATTTCTCGAATATCACTTTGTAGTGTCATGATTACAAGGCTTGGATGAAGATAAACTCTCTGTCCATTCCCAATATAAATGGGCACTTGAGATGAAACCACCTAGTTAATTTCCCGTTGTCGCTGGAGTAGAATCCGAATCCAAACCGCAACACAGCCTAGTCCCTAAATCTCTATTAAAAACCACCTAGGGTAGACTGGTAAAGCTTTATTTAAAGTCAGCAGAGAATTATAAAGTCAAAAGTGAAAAATGGTACAACAAGAAAGAATCATAAAAAAATACTAGATCAGTTAAATGCAGTCAAAGGCAATTTAGTGTGTCCCGGCATCAGCCTTTATTGATGCTAAGAATGTGATGTGTCAGGGGTTGGAAATGCGGAGGGAAGGATGCGGCTCCGCGGTTGCTGGGAAGGATACATTGTCCTCTTGCTTTGCACTGGGAGTTTCGGGAAGATTTTTCTCACTGCCCCAGATTAGACAACTTTGTGTCTTTGTTTTTTTTTTTTTTTTTTTTTTTTCTTGATGTATTACATGCTTAAAATTAGAATTACTTATTTCAGGGAGATAAGTTAACACAGAAGCTGCTCCACTGGGTCAAGCCAGGAAGGTAAGTAATGCTCACCCGTACTTTGGACTATCTTGGCATTTCAGTCTTTCTCGGGTTGCCACATTAATGTGTCTTTTTGTGTCCTCTTCTCGGGGTGCAGTTGTTTCTGTCTCATCGGCTCCAGGCCTCTAGTGTCTCATTAGTCACTATAAGTGGGTTTGACCAATAATACTCACCACTACCCTTTGCTGCCCTGCTACCCCTTGGCAGGCACCTTACTCTTTATCTCATTAGTCCACACACAAACCCTGCACTACACCTTCTTGTTAAGCTGATGGTAGAGAAGGATAACTTGCTTTTTTTTTTTATTTTAAAGAAAATTTTAAAAAATCATTAAAAACAATAGAGAATTTCAAAACAAGATAACAGGAAATCAACAGTGGTTGTTACATTGCATATTGTTATCTTCAAAGTAGTTGCTCAAATTATCAGATATAAGTATGCAAAATTGGTAAAAAGATTAAACATTAACTGTTCCTTTCAATAAACCAATAGAAATTTGTAGTACAATTATCTTAACTATTTTGTGTATGCATATATATATATATTATATATACATATATATCCTTACATCATGTTGTCTCCCTAGTATAAGAAACTGAAAGAGTAAACAAAATGCAAAAATTACAATAGATACTGTGAAATGAAAGTGAAAGAAACTACTCAAAAGGTCACTGAGATGAGGGAAAGGAGAAAAGAAAGAGGAAGACTAAGTCTTAAAGTCTTAAAACCTATCTGAACTCGCATGCTGAGTGGCAGGACAGGATTCTGCCTCCCCAGCAGGAGCTGTGCTTGATGATTTCAAGGCCAGGCATCCAGAGCTGAGCAGAGTTCCCTAGTGTAGTCCAGGCTCCAATAGGCTTCTATAGCTTTACGTACATAAGACAGACATGGCTGGGCCCCTAGCTTTGCTATCGCTGGCTTTGTGATCCTGGATAAATTATTAGTCTTCTGTATGCCCACCTTATTTTAAAATGAAGGCAATAGTAACATCTACTTCAATAAGAAGTTGGGAGGATTGTGTGAATTGCTATACATTTCAGTTACTCTTCTCTTGTTCCTGGGACAAATACCTGACACTCAAAATGAAGGAAAGGCATATTTAACTCACAGTTACTGGAGGTTTCAGTTGATACTCAACTGGTTCTAAGGCAGACTGGCACATGGCAGAGGGCAGCAGTTCATGATGGCGGGAGGCAGCAAAACAGCAAGAGCAAAAGGGAGAAATGACAGCAGCAATGGCAACAGAAGGCCAGTCTCTCTCTCCTCCTTATCTGGCCCAGGCTGGGTGGAGCACTCACCCATAATCCCAGCAGTACTCAGACCCATAATCCCAGCCTTGGATCATGAATGAATCACAAACTCTATAGCCATGCCCCAATGACTGCATGAGGCTTTAGGGGGACAAATACACACAAACCATAGCACTATACATAAAGCGTTTCAAAGACTTTCTGGCACATGGGAAATATTACACAGGTCAGTACTACTGCTACTTCTATGATTATAGTTATCAATATCTTGTTGTTTTTATTACATTTCCTAAAGGCAGGTGAGAGGCGGCCGTGGATAGACTGTGGGCAGCGGAGGTATAGAGACCACCTTCCTGGCAGGTTAAGAGTGTAGATTTCCTGTACATGACCATTCAACACCCTTCACACAGTTGAGACCGCCTTCACTTTTGGCAGCCTCATTTATCTCAAGTGAAACCATTTTGAAAGATAGAATGAGGACACTGGTTTCCTTGGGGACTGCCTCATGCTTGCCCTATATTCAAAACCCGCTTCTAGGCTCACCGCTCTGCTTTTCCATGGCCAGGCCCACCTCTAAGAGAAAGGGAATGTACTTTGGAAACTTCCTTTGGTTCTAGCAGGTCTCCTCAGAGCCTCAACTATAGATTCGGGAGGAGTGATTGGTTTAATGTAAATGCCTTAGAAGATCTGAAGGGGATTAGAGAAACCTATTCCAGAGGATAAAGACAGGACAGGAGGGAACTATTTATCTCATGGACATTCAATTCCTTTAGAACTTTTTTCCGGGACTGACCAGAAACAAGCTAGGCCATATGCTGTCCATTTGCAATCCTCTACACTATGGGCTTTTTTTCCCCTTGACAGATCGAGGCCAGTGCTGTTGCTTCATTTAAGATGTTCTTGAACTTGAAAAGGAACTGAAAGGTTGAGATGTGCATGCGGAGTCAAAACAGATGATTTGACTAAAGTAGTCCTGACAAATGCCAGGACCCTCCTGATGGGTCGAAACAGCCTCATGATGACATGATCCGAGGCTCCTGAGGCTGGCTTGCATTTTGATAAATATCCGCAATCAGGGAAGACGTGGTTGTGCTGGGGAGAGTTCTGGGATGCAGAGAGAGCAAGTTAATTGTGCAGTTTCAAAGGAGCCCTTTCCCTCCAGTCATTAATCACAGTGCACAGTCTGGAGCCTTGGCCCAAAGTCCAATTCTTCAGGCCATGCTTCTGCTCCAGATGCAGGCTTCTTCCAGGTGCGGGCCATTTGCTTTCTTCCTCCAACTGGGCTGATTTATGGACCCAGAGATGATTCCTGGTTTTTCCAAATTCTCTTCCATCCCTTTGTAATAAAGGGGACATGTGATTTCTGGCTTTTTGCAGAGCCTCAGTTTTCACATACCTAATACCAAAGATTTTTTAAATTAGTCTGTGGTCTGCTTTCTGTGATCTGGAGGGTGGAAATGCTGTTCTGTGTTTCGAGTATCAAAGTTAAGACTTTATGTGCTCTTTCTTTCTTTCCCCTCTGCTTGAAGTTGCCAAAGTCAGGCAGGAACCTTTGTTCCTGCATTCAATGTCCCAGTGAAAATTAGGACTTAGGAAACAGAGACGGCAACTCCCTGCAGGTGCTGGAGTGATCCCTGTCCCTCCCCATCATATGGTTCAAGGTAGAGTATTAAGAGGCTTTTCACACATGGGTTAAGTCTCCAGTGACAGGGTAAGCCGATACTGAAGACATCAGAAGAGAATCTGAGTGTAAAGGAGGACATTGTCCTATTGGGCTCAACAGGCTGTGGAGTGTAACTTGTTTGAATGAAAGGTAAGTTGGATCTGAGCTGATAAGAGACAATGGATCGCTTGGGAGTTTTCCCAAGTGGCAGAAATGTGTTACAGGCAGAAATGTGATATTTGGGACCTCTCTGGGTTACCTTTTATTCCTGATAACACCAAAGGTTTGGCCAAGAGTCACCAGTAACTAATCGATCAAGTCCCATGACCCCTTGCTGAAATCCAATCTCCTCTTTGTGGAAAGTAACCAGTTGCTTTTCTGAGTCTAGACTTTCTTACTAACACATCTCAAGTATGCAGATTTTTGAGCTAATACTTTGGGGGAAATAAATGGGAAAAATAGCAAATTCTGTTTTTTTTTATAGTTCCCTGAAATAAAATCATCAACTGGCAATACAATATTGACTTTAAAATTCAACTTCATTTAACAGGTATGTGTCTAGATCCTCCCACGGCCTTTGCGTTACGTTGTGTACCACACAGCCCAGAAAAGAACTGTCAGGGATGGTCTTTGCCCTCGAGGAGCTTATGGGTTCTTAGGAAGAATGATGTGTTTATGAAACACATTTTACATGGCAAGATAAGGTATCGTGTGTGTGCCAAAGAGAGTAGAACTGGGGATAAGTACCACAGGGAGACAGAGAAATGAGAGCAGGCTGGACTGAAGTTGTCAGAGAAGGCTTTATGGATGAGGTGAGAAAAAGACACCAATATCCTAACTCAGAACTCTCCCTTAAAGAAATTGTGAGGAGCAGTTTCAGGTTTCCAGGGGATTACGGATCTCCTTAAATGAACATAAATTTGTTCAATATGAGAATAGATTGGGTAAATATTGAATACATGCCATGTGCCTACATGGTTTCTGAGAATATAGGGGAAGCTTAAAGCATAGAAGGGGCACATGTGAATAGTTCTTCCATGTGAACTTGTCTCCTGTAAGTATTTAAGGTCATGCTGGTCTATGTGATTCCAGAATGTATGATATTTACTACTCACCATTCTAGCCCTTAAGGACTATCTCATCCAGTTTTCTTTTGTTTTGATTTTTTATTGAGAGACCGAGTCTCATTTGTTGTATACTGAAAATGTATACCGGTTCTATACAATGTAAAGACTTGCATGCATGACTCTTGTGCAAAGAGAATGAATTAACCCTGAATGCTGGCCTACATTATCAGATTAGGAAGTATATGGAATAGCATTTGAAAAACCTGAACCTGGGCCAAATCTTAGGATACAAATGAAGCTCTAGCTCTCCAAGGATCAAGCTTTTCTTGAAATTTGTGTCATTCCCCTTGACAGCTGTTTTGGAAAACCAGTTAGAAAGGTCTCCCACCATTGGAGTTGAGACAATCGTGCAGTGGCCTCTAGTGTTGGAGTTTAAAATTCATACCACCCAGATATTCTAAGTCATGAAAACATAACCTCTACCTGTCTTCTTTATTACAATATTAGGAAAGCCAGTCTTTGTTCACTCCTTAAGGTATATGTATATCTAGGCAATTGTAAATCTTTCTAGAAAGAGTAGAAGTCAGAACGATGATGGTGGTGGTAGCGATGGGCTTCATGGACTGGTTGTCATTATTCCAAATATTCACATAATTTTAAAATAATTTAACCACAGAACCCTACTCCATCCTGGAAAGAATCTACGATATCAAGCACTGAGGCACTGAGGTGTCAGAATGTATTTGGCTAAGCAATACCAGAAGAGGACTAGAAAAATCCCCCTTTCTAGCTAGCAATCATTTTCATACCACAATGAGACCCGTGCTTCATAACCCCTACATTTCTACCACCCATGTGACTGGTTTCTGAAACTAATATAGGTATCAAATTTGAGTGGAATACTGAGAACTCTTTAGGTATTTTTTTTTTAATCTGGAGGGACTGATGGAAAGAAAACCTAGAAGAAATTTCAAATCACTGTTGATTCTTGACATTTTCCTTATTATTCAGTTGCTCTGATCTTCTGAGAGGTTCAGTTTGGTCTCCATGGGTGACACAGACACATGTGGTCGCTCACTCATATGTATGCGTGCGTCTATGTATTGATATGCATTCCTAGTCATCATCTGTAGGCATTTTACAAATAATGGCTTATGTGTGTGCTTTTTATCATCTTGTTTTTTAAATGAAAATGACAACTGAGAATTTTTTTTTTTTTTTGCAGAAATAGTTTCTTCTATGGTAAAGACATTCCAGCATGCATGTCAGGGTCATCTTTGGGTCATGTAATTCCACAGAAGAGTTGGCACAGGGAGGGCACCAAAAGTAGTTTTGGAAATTTTCTTTCTGTCATGTGGCAGGTGGGTAAAGGTGCTAGTAAAGAAGGTGGCTGGAAGAGGATGAGTGAAAGAGAGAGTCAAGTGTGAATGGTAGAACAAGTTGAGTTGGTAAGGAAAAGGAATTGGAAAGGCATTAGAAAGGCAAAGAGGAGGGATGCACATCCTTTAGCGTTATTCTAGCCCTTTCCTTCTCTGTGTGCCCAGGGTTGTGCTGCAGGTGAAATTAAGAGAGTATAAAAGGAGGGCTGGCCAAATAGTTCAGCGGATTAAAGTGCCTGCTTAGGCAGACACAGTGGCTGGGGTTCGATCCCTGACATGCTGTGCCAGCCCCACCCCTGGGGTGTGCTGAGATGGCGATTGAGACTGGGTATGGTGGCACACACCTGTAATCCCAGCTCTTGGGAGGCTGAACACCGGTGCATAACTATGAATCCTGTCTACATAGTAGACAGGACCCTGTAGACCCTGTCCTAAAATACAAGAGATGGGGGGGGAGGAGATGGAGGGGGGAGAGAGAGAGAGACAGACAGAGACAGAGAGAGAGAGAGAGAGAGAGAGAGAGAGAGAGAGAG
>NDGN011526391.1:2464-12715 GCA_002564285.1 Tympanoctomys barrerae
CCAACCCTCCCCCCCCCAAAAAAAACAAGTTGATAACTGTACAAAGCAGTCATTGCTAATTAGCTATATTTGTAGATAATACATATGCTAATGTACTATACTTAGTCATAATATATATGCTAATTAACCAAATCTAGTCATTGCACAATGTATACATACCACAAAGCATCAAAATGTGCATGGCAATTAGATACACTTTTATATGCCAATTAAGAAGAACAAAGCTAAGAACAGCAGTGTGCACCTATAATTCTAGCTACTCAGGAGGTTGAAACAGGGCAGCTTGAGATCAGGTATTCAAGACCATCCTAGGTAGCATAGACTTCATCTTAAAACTAAGGCAAACAAAAATACAACCACCCAACAAAGCAATCAGACAACAAGTAAACAAATACTTCCCCTAGGACTAGCATGTGCTTGTGATGAGAAAAAAGCAGATTCTACCCTGACTCCAGCCCTCAAGTACCAGATATCAGCTCTGAGTTCCTGGCCAAAGCCAGGAAGGAAAAACAACCCTGTAATGTTTAATTTCCCAGTTAATTTAGCTTCCAATGAAACTTGATTCCAGTTCCCACAAAGAGTACTTCCATTTGGGTTACTGTGGGCACAATGTAGTTGTCTCAGATTGAGCCTGGTCTTCTTACTTAATGACATCCTTGTTATACCTGAGACTAAGAGAGACAGCAGGAGCTGTGGTCACAAACTGTGTCTGTCACTCTGCAGTTTAGTGGCAAATAGCACTTGGTCTCAGATCTTCCAGGCCTGTGTTCTTTTGTACCTCTCAACAAGTTTGACTGCCTGATGTACAATAATAACTTAAACATTTATTATATGTTGGCTTCATCTATGAACTATGTTAAGAGCTATCTTCCCATTAATTAACCTAATGTTTAAAATAAGCCACTTATAAGGATCATCCCCTCCCTGTCACAAAAAAGGAATCTGAGGCACCACATGCACATAGTGACACATGTGCAGGACCCTGAAAAGGGATGCTTCATAATTGTTTGTGGGGTGGTCATATGTAGTGTTTCAAACATCACTAATTTCTAAAATGAGGAAGGAAAAATTGAAGGACTGAGGCAGCTTGATTGGTAGTAACTGCAACTCTGAGCAACCAGGATGTAATCTTTATCTCTGGCTGTGCCATGTAACCCTGGTCCTTGAATTCTTTCTCAGATGGGCACACCAGCAACCTAACTTTGCCTAGAGGGGACTCATCAAAACAACAGGGTGATGTTCTGTACTGCAATGCCATTCAAGGTCATGCTACAACTTCCCCATGTCTCATCTCACCAGTTCTGAGGCCAGACTTCCTTTGGTCTGAATCTCAGTCTTTCTATTTTCCAGATATGGAATTTAGAAATATTTTTAAACATCTCTGTGTCTCAACAGTCACAACTATCAAATGGCATAATAATACAGATACTGTAGGGCTGGAATTATCAAGGAGATTATGGGGCCACAGAGGAATGTGATCGATGATGTAGAGTGTGCCTATGAAATGATTACAGGTGATAACTCAAGTTAAAACCTCATGAAGTGCTCCTGGAATATGGTAGGCCTTAAATAGGTCATGTTTTCTATCACATTCATATAAATGCCCCACATACTACATCATTGGAAGGCAGGAGATTGAGATGTAGTACTGTGTGAAATGTGTCCTTCCTAAATAGGGGAAGGAGAACAACTCTCTTACTTCTCAAGCACGTATAATTTTTATTTAAATTTAAATTATTTCCCAGCCAACATGTAGTATCCTTATTCTCATCAGAAAATGTGAATCAGAATCTTCTGGGATGCAGACTTCTGGGCCTGACCTGAGAGTTTCTGTGCCAGCAGAGACTGCATTTCTGACAAGTTGAGGGACATTGATGCTACTGAAAACCCTCCTCACTTTGGGAATGGCTGCTTGAAGGCAGTGCCTTTTAGCTTCAGATGAACACTCAAATCACTGAGGAATGAAGAGAATCATTTCTTAGTCTGCCACCCCTGGGATCTCAATTAGTGTTAAACCAGGATCTTGGGTACTGATACTTGGAGACACAGTCATGGCTTCACCTTGTGGCTGATCATCCCTGGTGAACTAGATCAATGGGCAGTCAGCCAGCCTTTTTGGTAAAGGACCAGTTGGTACTTAGTGTAGGGTTTGTGGGACACAAACATCTCTACTGCACATTCTTTGTTTCTTCCCACTTGCTCCAGTGCTTTAAATACATAAAAATCACTTTCAGCTGCAGGCCATAGGAAAATAGTTTACACACTCCTGCAGAACTTTTATCAGCCAATCATGCCACTCCCCAATTTAATGATAAAAATATCAACATAAAACTAGCAGGTTTGGGCTAACAAGATAATTTAGCAGACTAAGGGCCTACTTTGTCAAGTACAGGCAAGTGCAGGACCAGGGTTTGGGCCCTGATCCCACATGCTGTGTCCCCCTATCTGGGCACACTGACACAGAAATGGAATCTGGGTGTGGTGGCATGCTTGTAATCCCAGTGCTGGGGAGACTGAAAACAAAAGGATCATTAGGAATTCAAGCTGTGTAGTGAAACCTTGCATAAAAAAAAAAAAACTAGCAGGTTTTATACAACATTACAACCAAGGTAGAGTGCAGAGTACATTAGTAACAAAACCAGGACAATGTCAGTGTGGTTTCTCCCTGCCGAACTTTTTCTGATGCAGTTCTTTTTACTTTACTTTCTTTCTTTTGGCAGAACCAGGGATTGAACTCAGACCCTTATGCTTGCCAGGGAAACGCTTATTCTACTGAACCATCTCCCTGGACTCTTTGTACTTTAAAGAAAAGGGTTTCCTTCCATTCTTGCTACACTAGTGCCTGTTCCCTAGTCTCTGCTTAGAGTTTTAGGTTTCTTGCCAAGTTCAAAGTCCTTGTCAATGCTGTTGGAAAGTGTCAATCATCTTCTAATATTTCTCTCCCAGTACTTGTAGTGCTAACTTCTATTCTCATTCCCTCTCATATACGTGGAGGAGTTGCTCCTCAGGAAGGCCCAGGTGCCTGCACCTCTGCATGTGCACAGAGCTCCTCCAAGTGTGCAGCCTCATGGTGCTTTCATGTGTCCTCATCCCAGTGCCTCTCATCTGTCCAGCTGAAAAAACATTTCCTTGGCAACGAAACCATTCTTCCCTCATCCCAGCTCATCAGCTCTGCTTTGCTGTATAAAGAATAAAGGCTAGAATAGATGGTAAGTATCCTTGAAGGACACTTGAACTCCATGGAAAGTTTTGCTTTCCTTTTTAGGGGAGAGAGGAACTGGGGATTGAACTGAGGGCCTTTGCACTAAGCTACATTTCCAGCCCTTAAAAAAATGTTTTTGAGATAGGCTTTCTCTAAGCCTCTAAGTTACCTGGGCTCAAGTAGACATTGCGTCCTCCTGCCTCAGCCTCCCAGTAAACTAGGATTGTAGGCATGTGGTAACATGCTTGTCTACTTTGTTTTCAAGCTGTTCCAAATTGCAAAGTAGAGAATCCTCAACTCCATTCCTCTTCTTCTTTTCTTCTAGTCTTTTTAACAAACTGGAATCTGTTAATAAATAACCTAAGGCAACCTCTTAAAAATGCAAATGATGAAATCCAAAAGAGTGGAGACCTGCACCTCAGGCCTATGTAGCAAGTTCCAATGTTTTCCATCTTAGACTCCCCTCACCTCATGGTTTTTCTCTATAAAAATCCCAAGAAAAGAAAGATTCCAGGGCAACCCACTCATGTCCCCTTCTGTCTCTCTCTTGGGCAAAAGCTTTCTTTCCCTCAATAAATATATTCTGTTCTTAAAAAAAGACCTGCATACAAAAGTGGAAACTTCTGCCATTTTCCAAATATACAAATGACTAACTCAAGTCCTTGGGCACTTGAATGACCCAGCCACTAAAAGTATTTCTTTAACCTAGCTGGGTCTGCACAAAAATGTGACCAAAGTGCAAGGCTGGAAGGTGAGAGCTCACAGGGCCTCACTCTCAGAAGGATCCTGTGCTTGGCTTAATCCTCTGTTGCTAGCATCTTGAAGTGCTTCAGCATTTCATCTTTGAACTTGTATTTGTAAGACAAGTCCCAGGGCCAGGGACACAAGTGTCAGCAGAGGAGATGCGCACTATGCAGATGTGCCTCAAGGTTGAGTTTCCAGGCACATACTTGGTAACATGTGACATGCAGAAAAAAGAACTCAGTCTCAATGCAAAAGTGAGTTACACATTCCAAGAAATAGGTTAGCCAGGCTGTCTTTACTTATTTGTGTTTCTTCCTGCTCTGGGCCACAACTGAAAGGGGAAATGTAGGTGACATATGAGGAAAGGGAGAGGGACACAGACAGTTCCGAACTCCTTTCCTTCTCACTAGCTAAAGGCAGAGAGCTGGTGGGCACTTCTGCAGCAGGGAGTGACCTAAACATGATGGCCAATTGTCATTCATCCTTTCACCACAATATTGAGATCAGAATATGGCATGCAAGCCTATGATACAGGAACTTTGTGGTGTTGGTAAGTGAATATAGGAGTTAAAAGTTTGACTCTTTTCCTTTTAAGTTAGCACCACACAGCATGGAAATTAATGGTAAAAGACATGCTAATAATTTGAAATCTTATTTTTTTTCTCTACTTAGAACATCACTGACCTGAACCATCCTGGCCAGATCAGTGATAGCTATTCCCCTGTCGTAGATTGTCACACAGCTCACATTGTTTGCAAGTTTGCTGAACTGATAGAAAAGATTGATTGCCAGTCTGGTAAGAAGCTGGAGGATGGGCCCAAGTTTTTGAAATCTGGCAATGCTGCCATTGTTGACATGGTTCCAGGCAAGCCCATGTGTGTCAAGAGCTTCTCTGGCTACCCATCTCTGTGTCATTTTGCTCTTTGTGATTTGAGACAGACAGTTGCTATGAATGTCATCAAAGCTGTGGTCAATAAGGCTGCTGGAGCTGGCAAGGTCACCAAGTTTGCCCGGAAAGCTTAGAAGGCTAAATGAATATTATTCTTGACACCTGCCACGCTAGTCTTAATCAGTTGCAGAAGACCAATCTCAGAACTGTTTCTCACCATTGGTCATTTAAGTTTAATTGTGAAAGACTGGTTAATGATAACAATGCATCATAAAACCTTCAGAAGGAAAGGAGAATATTTGTGGACCATTTTGTGTCTGACACTTTTTAAGTTATTAGTTTTTAAAATCAATACCTTTTAGTGGACACAACTTGACCAAAAATATGTCACAGAATTTGAGACTCATTAAAACAAAGTTTATTGAGAAAAGGAACATCATTGACCATTAACAAATAAGAGCAGCTCAACAAGTTCTGAGAGAGAACAAAAAGCTTCACATTTCAGTGCTTGGGTTGGCAGCTCCTTTCACATTATGAAGTGCATTCTCATATCCCCTATTGTCCTCTGGGTCCTGTGATCCACTGAGTTGGCTCTAGTGGAAGAATTTGTCCTCAGAGAGAGTCTCAGTGAGGACACTGAGCTCCTTTCTTAAGAGTCACTTGTGAGCACTTACCAAATTCCTCCTGTTTACCAAGATCTGCGCTAGTTGCTACAGATAAAAAGTAAGTAAAGAATGCTATCCTTAAGTAGTAGCAGGGAATAGAATTCTAAAACAATATACAGTGATCTCCAAATGTCCAAAGTCCAGTGCTTGTCTACAAAGGGAAGCTTGAGAGAAAAATTGCTAATGCATTTCAAGAATACTTCTACTCTGACCTTTGCCTTCCAAAAGTTTTCCTACTCAAGCTACCATACACACTACAGAAATAAACAGAATGATGTGACCTCTTAGATCTTACCATCTGCTCCATATCTCAGATAAACTGGACACCATCAGCTCAGTTTTGATTTTTGTTGAACCTTTTATACATATATGCCTTATTAGTGAACAACTTGCAGAGGTGTTTTAAAATTGCAATTGATATAAAGTAGAAAGTTAGTGGATAATAAAATCAAACCATCAGTTATACAGACTTTAATTCATTTTTAAGATAAAGAAATATTTCATATGTGAATGAAGGGAGGGAGGGAGGAAAACTCATTAAATTGGGATGAGGCTGAGAATCTCTGTGAGGTGACCCCCACACCCATCAAGAAGAAATCCTGTTCACTGGGCTCAAAAACAGATCAAGAAACTACCAGAATCATTTCCCTTCACATTTCTGACCCTCTGTAATACCCACAATTCTTAGGATTTACAACAATGATCCCTAATCTTTGAGGAGTGGCCTTTCGCTAACAGGGGCAGAGGGAAAAATAGGATGAGACTCTGGGTGCAGCTGCATCCCCCTACACCAGTGATCCAGGGTTCTCAGGAAAGGCACCCCAGCAAGACACAAGGAGTTGGGCTGGCTTGGGTTACAACCAGCAGGAGACCATAGGCCACCTGATTACCCACTGGCAGAGGTGTGTCAGATGCATCAGAACAGCAGTCAGACTTCATGTCTCTCATTATCAGGAGCCCTTTATCATGATCATCAGATGTTTGGGGGACATTTGGGAGATTCATGCCTCTCTGTGAAGCTGAGCCCTGATGGGTGAACTCAGGCATGTGTGTTCACCTAAAGGAAGGGAGATCCATTTGGGCTCACAGTTACAGTCCCTGGTCAGTGTGGAGAGGGGCAAGGTGGAACAAGTTTACTTACATCAGAGTGGCTAGGAAACAGAGAGAGAAGTCAGGAGCCTGCAAGAGCACTAAACCTTTCCAGGTCACACTCCAGTGACCCAGCCCCTAACAGGAAGTGTACTGCCCCCTAACATGATTCAATCACCTTCCAAAAGCACCTTCTGGGAGTTCATCAAACTTTGGGGGACATTCTTGATCTGAGCCATGCCAGATGGCCTTTAGTGTTCCTCTTCTGGAGTTTAGAAAAAGCAGTGGTAAAATATACTCTGCCAAAAAACTGGGCACAGGCTGGACACAGCTGTTGCCTGCTGCCATTTGCAAATGTATTTATAGGAAGACAGCAGTGAGGGAATGTTTTACAGGGAGATCAACCTGAAAACCTCAGGAAGCTGTTGTAAGTACCTGCTGGGACAGTGCCACCATGTGCCAAGCTACTGGGTTTAATCTCTGCTCAGAAAAGAGTTCATCCCTATGCCAACTACTTAAGAACTACTTATGTTAATGGGAACCTACTGAGAACAAGGTGAAACTGGATAGTCTGCCAGGAAATATAGGCAAGAGAGGACAGTGACAGACATGGACACAGGGCTTCCGCTGACCAGTGCTAGTCTTACATGCCTAGAGCTCCCACATGCCCCTTGCTGTTACATTTTGTGCAGTCATTTTCATATCAACTTTGGGCCACAGTCCATGGGATAAAGCTAGGTGCACAAAACAGCCACAAGGTGAATTCCATGTCCAAGCAGAAATGATTTCAGAATCACAATTTAGGGTCTGAACATCAATTAGGTGATAGAGCAAGGACAAGTGGATAACAGAAACTCATGGGACAAAAATTCAGAAGCTAGACAAACCAGATGACAATGTCAGGAAACCAGAAAACAAAAGTAAAGGTCACTCTGTGTCCCTCAAGACCTTCAGGTATGTGGAAACCACCATGACCACAAGCCTCCTCCTATCCACTGTGGGCTTTCGATAGCATGACCCTTCCTCTAAAATTTATTTGGTCTCACTATGAAAATGACCATACACTGAAAATTGTTTTACAGATTTAATGCAATCCCTATCAAAATACCATCAATGTACCTCACAGAGCTTCAGAAAACATTTCTACAATTTATTTGGGATCAGAAGAGACCTACAATAGCAAAGACAATCTTGGACAACAAAGGCTAGGCAAGAGGCATTACAATCCCTTACTTGAAATTATACTACAAAGCTACTGTGATAAAATCAGCAAGGTACTGGAAAAAGTCAGACCCAGGGATCAATGGAACAGATTAGAACATGTAAATACAACCACAAACATACTTAGTGATCTTATATTTGACAAAGGGGCCAAATATTCTACAAAAAAGATAATTTTTTTTTAAACATGGTGCTAGAGAAACTGGATTGCCACATGCCAAAAGCTAAAACTAGACCCAGGTCTATCCCATTCACTAAACTAAAGTCAAAATAGATTAAACGTCTAAACATTAAATGAGAAACATTAAATCTTTTAGAAGACAAGGTAGTGGAAATCTTGAAGATATTGGAGTAGGCAGGCAGTTTATGAGCAAAACTAAACTGCATGTGAAATACTCCAAAGTATCAACAACTGGGATTTCATTTTATTGAGAATTTTCTGCAGGATGATTCTAGGAGTCTTATCAGAGAGGCTGTACCAGGAGATGAGAATTTTGGAGTTGCCTGGAAGTAGCTGGGTTGACTGGAGTGAGACAGAGGGGAAGTGTAGCAAAGTAAAGAGAACAGGCTGAAGACAGAGCCTGGGTCTAAGAGGAAAGGCAGGTGGAGCACATGGAAACCATCAGGAGCAGCCATGATGGAGAGTCCCAGAACTCAGGAAAAGGGAAATGTTCAGCAAGAAGGCAAAGGAGGAGGATGCCCAAGAAAACAGGGTTAGTGTGAAATTTTGGAGGGCGTGGTAATAGTGGCAAATGTCTATTTAGAAGCTCTGAAAGAGACAAGGGTAAAGAGAGTCTGAGCAGGAAAGAATTCTGGGAGGGGTGGTAAGGGTGAGGATGAGTTGGAATGCACTGATTACTAACAAGAGGGCAGTAATTTGGGGTTGGAGGATGTCTTGGAGGAATCTTTTGATCCCAGGAGAAAGCAATTGATAAATGAAGCCCTGGACCAAGGTACTACCCAATACCTTTCCTAGTTATATTAAACATCTAGACTAGTAAATCCATAGAAAAATAATATGCAACTAAGAATTTTCCACATGTACAGTTATGAAAATGGACAGTGGAAGGACTGGGGAGATAGTGGTCCAAGGGGCTCAAGCACAGTCCAATAGGAGAAATAAACTTAAGGGTTCTTTTTAAATGTTTCACAGTGTGGTGAATGCAGCTATACTTTGCCTTGTTTTCCCTGGCTCTAATGAAATATTCAAGATTGAATAATTTATAAAGAAAAGAGGTCTATTTAGCTGATAGTTCTGGAGGATGGAGGCCTGAGGTCAGGTGACTGCATCTTCTGGGCTTCTGGGAGCTGCTGCTTGAACTCAGGGTGGGGTGTGGAAGTCAAGCAGGTGTGTGTGAAAGCAAGAGAGGGCAAAGGATCAGCTCTTGAGGGAGGAAGTCTTTGACTGCTGCAGGAACTCATCCCATCTCTCAAAGAAGACCTCCACGCTCTTAGCAACCCTGCCTGCCAAAACCTGTACACTGGCAGCCAAATTTCAACAGCTTTAGTGTGAGTGAAGAGTGGCAACTCATATCTGAGCACTATACACTTTAGTATTTCCTACAGAGCAAATATCAGATGCCTTCATCATAAAAAGTCAACTGTTTGAGGTGAAGGATAGGTTATTAGTTTTAATTAAACATCTCATGTTGTATTAAAATCAGAATATCACTTTATACTCCACAAACACATGATTACCACTTGGCAATATATAATAAAATGAATGCAAAATAAAATATAAGCAAAGAAGTAAGTCAGACTGGTTTTAATACATTTTATTTAAACAATATATATAAATTATTCCATTTTGTCTTGTGTCAGTATAAAAAAATTAATAATGAGATGTTTTACACTTTTTTCCTAATAGTGTTCCCATATGATGTGTGTTTTAGACCTAATACATGTAACTTCAGACATTAACTTTTCAATGAAAATGCCAGACTTGTATTTAGGCTTCATAACATTTACTGTTGAAGAAGTTACTTCATACACGAGTTTTCCAATAACTAAATCAAGCGATCAGTTTTTAAATTTAAAATTGAGTTAATTTAAATTGAATTAATAAAATAAGAAATGCAGTTCTTCATCTATGGGCAGCACAGCCCGAGTGCTCACCAGCCACCTGTGAATCAAGTTTAATGGATAGGTGCAGTGTTGACCCTGCAGAAAAATTCAATTTAGTTCTTATCGAATTTGGTTTATGTCCAGAATCATGGAGAGAGCTGGGTTCATGACCGGGGAGCTTCTGTATTTCACTTAATCCTACACAGTATTATATTGTATATATGAATCCAATTTTCTCATCCATTTATGGACCTTATATGTTGCCTATTGTGAATAGTACCATAATGATCATGGGTGTACAGGTACTCTGTCTTTCTGTCTCTGTCTCTCTCTGTCTCTCTGTCTCTCTGTCTCTGTCTCTCTCTCTCTCTCTCTCT
>NDGN011526396.1:4585-14844 GCA_002564285.1 Tympanoctomys barrerae
GAGAGAGAGAGAGAGAGAGAGAGAGAGAGACAGACAGACAGACAGACAGACAGACAGACTAAAAGGGAAGTGGAGGAGGAAGAGGAGAGTTAAGTTCATGGTTTTACTAGAGGTGCATCCTCTTGATATTCTCAAAGGCTAGCACAAGAGGCTTTGCATACCTCAATGTGAAATTCCTTATACCTAAAGTTTCTTTCTCAAAACCCTGCCTAGCATGGAAGTAGAAGGAATGCCCCTCTCCCTACCTCCCTGTTCCACTCACCTGGTAGGAAACCAGAAACCCAGACCTTCCCTCGCGCACCTACTCAGAGAGGTCTTTAGATCTTCAGAAGCAGACAGGGCACTCCTCAGCAACCGCTCATCTGCTAGTAATCAAAGCGCATCCTGCAGACCACTTGGGGCTTCTTCGTTGCATTCACGCACTTCCACAGAGGCAGGGGACCTAGCCCCCCACTGGGGACTGACATTCTGTCCCCCACGTGACTCACTGCACATTTCCTCTCTGACCTGACCAAAGGGGAAGACTCAGTTGTCTCAAGCAGCACACGCCCTTCCTGTCCCTCTCCCACCGCAGCCCATTAGAAGGCTTCCTGGGAGGGGCCAGAGCTTGCTGCCTCAGGCCTCTGCTTCCCTTCGGTATGGTTCGTAAGCACCCTGGAAAGAGTCTTCTTTTTATAACCCTCATCTCCAATCCAGAGTCCTTCCCCAGCACTTCTGCACCCAAGTGTGGATGCCACACCCCGCAGGCAGGCAGGTGGCCAGTGCAGAAAGCTTAGCCATGAGAGGAAGTCCTGCTTGGAGTAATGGGCTGGTTCCCTCCATTAGGAACTTATCCCAGTCAGGGAGCTCCCTCAGGAAATGTACCCTGAGTACCAGGACACACCGGACAGCATGGTAGTGCACAGCATGGCAGTGCTGGGCAAGAAATACAAACAAAACTGGAAGAAATTCTCTTCTCCTAGAGCTAAATTCTAGTGATTTTGAAGAGGTAACTTTCCACACATCACGAATGAAAGGAACCAAAACCATAACACAATGCAAGAAGAAAGTGATAAGAGGAAAAAGGAAAAAAGCACTTCAGAAAGACAAAAGAAGAGTCTGAAAAACGCTGCGAAGAGCAAGGCATGGTGGTACCCTCCTCTAATCCTGCACTTGGGAGGCTGAGGTAGGAGGAGCATGAGTTTGAGTCTAGTTTGGATTATAGAGAGGGATCCGGTCTCAAAATAAATAAAGCAATAAATAAATATTCTGCTAGAACTCAACTATGCCATAGTAGAAAAAAAGTATTATGTCCAAAGTTGGCCACAGGACAGTCTCCAAAGACTCAGTGCTTCCTCTCCTGGTTGGTGACTTTCCTACTGTCCCCACAGAATGGTGGGGGAGGCAGCTGCAGGCAGTAGACACCTCAAGATCAAGGGAAGCAAAACAGGTGGGACTCAAAGTTCACGGGAATGAGCTCACAGCTATGGTCGCCCTCCCAACCCAGCAGCACACACACACTGCTTCAGAGACTTGTGTCACTCTTGTCCCTCAGGGTCACCTGGCACTAGGTCACAAATCCCATGCATTAGATACCTAATGTTTCAAAATTTCTCCTTAGGCTGAATTCAAATATGTTCTTTGATATCCTCTACCCTGAGCCTTTGGACAGGGGACTAAAGAAGCATTCTAAAATTAACTTAAATGTGAGTTTCTCTCACCATAAATCCAATCACTAGGCAGAGTAATGAGAAAAAGAGGGGAGAAATAACAGTACTTCAAGAATTAGAAAGCAAGGATGGTGATTACACAGAAGAACAAAATATTGTAACAGTTTCTAGAAAGATCATCTTTCAGGAAACAGTAACTGAGAGAATGGTGAATTTGAGCTGAATGTTCCCAGAAATGGAGCAACCAAGGGGCCAGGTACAGAATTCTGGCTTTGCATAGGCAGCTAAGGTCCGGATTAGGTGGCTGGGGCGGCACAAATAAACTGAAAGAAGGAACTGGTCAATGGCTGCTAAGTTCTAGAGCTCCTGAGGCCCAGACAGATAAAGAAGTGGTTGTGTCAAGCTGATGTCATTAGCTGTCATGGACCTTAGATGAGCTAGAGCCAGGGGACTTGGCTACTACACTGTATCAAATTTATGTGAGATTAGAGGTTGGGGTACCCAGTGATAGAGGGCTTGTCTAGCATGCATAGGCTCTAGGTTCCATCCCCAAAACTCAGAAAAAAAGACATTATATATGATTAAAAGGTCCCTATGTTATTTTATATCTCATAAACTCTCACATCCTTTTTCTAAATGTGGCAATGATGAAATAGTAATGAAAGACAGTCCTAGGGATGTATAAAAAATCCAGGGCTAAGGACAGCAGTGCTCTTGCGTGAGTTGGGCAAGGTGTTTACTGAAGAAAGAGAGAAAGAGAGAGACAGAGACAGAGACAGAGACAGACAGAGAGAGAAAGAAAGAGAGAGAGAGAGAAAGAAAAAAGAAAGAAAAGAAAGGAAGAAAGAGAAAGAGAAGAACCTTCAGTAGGTAACACTTAAATTCTCAGGTATGCCTAAGAATTTAAGACTGATTTAAAGGTTTATTAAGAATGATTTCTTCAAGACGCATAAATGAAATAGAGCAGCACTAGTTACTGATCCACACCACGGTCTTTTGCTCATTTGCTCCTCTTGCTCTTGACCTCACCAATAGATGGCAAATGTTATGAAACCATCAATACTTACCTTTTATTCTGTTAACTGTAACTCAAAGAGAATTCACCATCCTTTCATGGGGTTCTCCTGTCCTTTTAGAAAACAACCAGTCTCCAATGTGACCAGAACCTAAGGAAGAAGGAAAAAAAAAAAAAACAAAAACAAGTTTTAAAACGTGTAGGAGGAAACTGCCAAAGCAGAAAGCCATGTGTGTCCAACAGGATGAACTAGTTTGACCTGGAATCAGCCACTAAAAACAATGGACTACCTCGTACTTTATCAATAATCCCTCTGCTTTAGCAAACAGAATTGGAAAATGACATAGAATTTCTAGTATCTTTTTATTTATTTATCTATTTATTTATTTATTTTTGTGGTACCAGGGATGGAGCTCAGGACCTTGCACTTGCTAGGCAAACACTTATTCCACTGAGCTATCTCCTTGGCCCCTCTAGTATCGTTTCTGTCAGGTTGTTTATTCATTTTGGTTCTAGAAATGAAACCTAGGGCCTTGTGCACCCAAAGCACACACTGTAACCCTGAGCCACACACCCCAGTCTCTTTTTGATCATTTAAATCATGACTAAAATTGCCTCGCTGGGAGCCATTTTAACCTGGCTTCCCTGAAGCATTTTATGTTAGCTCCCGCTAATAACTAAGTCACCCAAACTTGTGCAATGCAGAGTTGCCTTAATTGCCCAATACCCACCTCGCTACTGTGGCGACCTATGTGTAACAAGCATTGCAAATAATTTACTCACGGCCACAGAGGAAGTAACGTGAGATCCATAGAACAAAAGAGACCCTAGTACTAGAAGGGGAAAGTGTCTATTATGGCTCCTTTATCTGCAGAAGTGGCAGCAAATCTAATTATAACAGAACAAACTATTTTCCCCCTGAGGGCAATGAAAATTCCCAAGATTTTGAATAAAAATGAAAAATGCTGCTGTTTTTAATAACAGAGTGTTAGCCAATTTGGTTGTAGATGCTTTGCTTCCGTGAGCCTGTGTGTCCCTGGAGACTATATCCCTGTGCCCCCTCACCCCAGGACAACTGCTGGCTTTATTCTCTGGAAGAAGCTGTTGCTGTGACCACAGCAACTTCAGAAGCCAAAGGTCACCAGCCTTCCAGGTGATCAAGTGCCATGTGTCACTAGTGTGGCAGGGTCAGCTCTGCATCGGGGGTGCCCTTCAGAGCCCACCTGGGCTCTGGTCTCGGTCCTCCTACACATCCCAGGATCTCAGTCTGCCCCGTGTGCGCTTGGCAGCAGGGCAGGCCATGTTCTTACAGTCTTCCTCTGTTCCTCCCTCTGCCTCGCCTCGCCTCGCCAGGCACTCGGTTAGTTTGTTTCTTCCTGTACACCTCAATGGCAAAATGCATCAACATACTGAAGTGAACACAGAACTGGATTACTGGCGGGAACTGTCCACTCTCAAGAATGCCCATGGTGATGTGGCCAAAATCCCCCAATGCCCTTAAAGTACTCAGATGCTTTGTTGTCTAACAGGCAGGATATATATTAAGTCTATTAAAATACATCTGTTCAGTAGATGGTCAGCTATTAGAAAAGATAAATCTGAAGCAGAAGATACTAAGACTCGGATAACTATCCAAACACTAGTGAGATAGCACTAGTCAAATGCAGAGTTTAAAACTGTACCAAAGGCTGATTACAACTTTATCAAAAGCATGGTTACATATGGATGAGGCTACTAGCCAAACTACAGAAAAACACATATAGGGAATATATATATATATATATATGTATATATATATATATATATGATATATATTATAGGAGAGAGAAGGAGCAAGGAGCAAATAAACTCAAATAAGGAGTTGGGCAATGTCTGCTACATTCTTGAATTACATGAAAGCGATGATATAGCTATCAATTGTTCTCAAATATCTCCTAGCATGGGATCAGAACATTGTTACTCAAAGGGAATGACTTCAGCTTACTGTTTTCAATGCACAGGTAAAAAAAAAAAATGTATGTCCAGTGAAATGGAGCTGTCCATGACCAGACAGAACACACTGGCAGAAATAAGACTGGAATTGTGGTCTCACCACTGGTTTTTAGAAGAGTACAATGTGATGGACTACAGGTGTGCGCAATCATGTCCAGCTACTTGCCTGTATTTTTTAAAATGTATTTAGTACAGGGTTTATAGGGTCCCACTACATAGATCCAACTCATAGTGATCCTCCTGTTTTCGCCTCCCAAGTGCTGCGATTACAGGTGCATGCCACCATGCCCAGTCTCAATCACCATCTCAGTGTGCCCCGGGGGTGGGGCTGGCATGGCAAGCTGGGGACTAACCCTGGCCACTGCATTCTGCCTAAGCAGGTGCTTTAGTGCACTGAGCTATCTGGCCAGCCCCTACTTGCCTATATTTTTAAGGATAACTCAGAACACACAGAAGCCAAATTAACTACAAAGAGTAGTTTTTCAGTGAGATTTGCTAACCTTTTCAGTAAATGGCATTGGGTGGTAACGGTGTTGGATATGAAGCCAGGTGGGATCATCCCTCTGGGCATGGGAGCAGAAGGCCAGCTCAGGCCCAGGTCTTGAGCTCTGGGGGCACCAGCAAGCCCACACAGTTCAGGGAATACCTGCGGCACAATTTCCTTGGAGCACTTTGGGCCTGGTGAAAATAGTTAGTTATAAACAAAAGCAAACAGACTGCACAATGGTTCTGACTCCAAACCTTCCCTTCCATCAAAGTCATAAGGAACTGGAAAGTTGTTTTAAAGGCTCAGTCTAATGGCCCTGGATTTCCAGGGAGAGATAGTGGTGATGTACAAGCTCAGGGTAGAATCGCTCTTTTTCCTCTATAGGAGAAAAGAAAGAGATGGTGTAATAAAAAAAAAAAGACAGATGAAGTAAATAACTTCCTATAAAAGAAAAAGGAGCTCAGGATGTATCCTTCTTCAGTGATGTGCTGCCAATGCTGAGCATGCTCCATGGACCTATGGCAAACCCTTTGTACAGCACAGAACTTGGAAATAAAAGGGGACCTTAAGAGTTGGAGCAGGGGCTCATGGGAATATGGAGAACCTAATATCATTACATGTAACAGAAATTCACAGAGACCATTAGTCACACTCTTCACTGAGGTCTTTAATGAGAGTACACTCTCAGAAGTGAAACACCATGGAACTTTGTCTCTTGTGAACACCGTGGAGTGCCCTTACACAAAGTAAGAGGCTGCCCTGTCCCTTAGCAATACAGTTTCATGGGACTACCCTCAGACAGGCAGTCTTTACCTGTAGTATTTCTATGCAAACACTCGAAACTACCAAGTAATCCCAGGTATACCCTCTCACCAAGAAAGTATGCTTGCAAAATTGCTCAGCAGCTTGAAAATGTCCCAAGAATTATTCCAAATATCCCCTTCAGGGAATGACCTCCCCTAGCTTATAAAGCCAGGAAGAAATCCTTCCTAGTTCCATTCTTTATGTGAGACAGGATGTAGCTGCTTGTCTCCCCACCCCCCACACCACCACTTCATTCTTCCTGGTTATTTGAGTATTTAACATTTTTGTAAAGTTTGAGCACAGTACCTAAGCCCATAACTTCAAAGCTTTCAGAATGAGTAAGGAGACAGTATAGATACTTGCTGGCTGTGCTCACCTCTCCTTCTTCAGGCACTCCTGTGGCTCAGCCTACTATGTAGGCTACTGCAGGGGTAGAACGTGCACAGGTACAATGACCATAGTTTGCACACCACCATGCATGGGTTTCATCTGCTCTACACCCCCTTTTTGGTGGGAATTCTTCTTTGGTACCTGTCATGATGCCCACCCACCTCTGTGGCAAAGGTGGACCATGTGTGGTACTCCTGTCCTCTGTCCAGTCCACACCAATAGACATGGGACTCAAGAGTTTCCTTTCATACAATGTGATTTCACAGCAGAAGAAAAGGTCTTTCTTCTTTCTTCCTGATCAAAGTGAAACTGAGGGTACACCTTAACCATCTGGTTTCAACTGCCTTCAGTAACTTGCTTTGAGTTTGACTCCAAAAGTCCCTAATTTTGGAGGTCACAAAGCTGAGCAAAACAGCCTTAGTTTTCTACTGGCTTTTTAGCAGATGATGCCCCCTGTCAGGATGATAAGGGATGCCTGGGTTACTTCACAGGGACTTGAAAGCTGTCTTTGTTGAAACCATGAACCCTTCATGTGGGTCTGTGAAGATGGCCCATGGACACAGCTGAACTTCTGGTGTCAGAGGGCCAAAAATTCCACCCACAAAGCAGGCTAACATTAGTCCTATAAGGAGGCAGACCGATTATGCACACACAGAACACTGATAACTGCACCTCTGATAACTTTCTCCTCATCTTAAATCACTCTGTTGGCTGCATCGCACACTTATCCCAAATCCTGTCCTCAGAGAGGTGGGTTTATGACCAGCTCTCCTACCAGATGAGGCTTGGTAGCTGGTGTGTTAACAATAAAGAGCAAAGGTGTTTCACAATGAACCAGCCTAGGCTGAAATTTCACAGACTGCAGCAGAGAATAACGCAAGGGCTACTTTTTAAATAAGTGTGCCACCAAAATACAAAAGACTACCATAAGGACAAGCTCTAGTCCCCAGAGTACAAGCTGAAGTCACCTCGCGGCATTTACATTCCCCAGGAATTTGAGCCCAAACCATCACTCCTCAGGATTTTGCCTGAAATAAACAACTCCAGGGTCCCAGAAGCTGGGTGTTCTGGGCTTTGGGCCTCCAGGCTCACTCCCTGCATTGCTGAGCAGGCTGCAGCGCAGGCGGGAAGTCATCTCTGACCAGAGGCAGCGCAGGAATCACCAAGAAAATCGCTGTACTTCATAAATGCAGCAAGGTTCTGCGCTCCAGCTACTCTACAGGCTATCCTTTCAAAATTTATTATGGTGACACCGAAAACAAATCCCTAAACAAACAGCTCAGAGCCCTTTGACCTTGGATGACTTTGACACATCTGGGGATAATCTGCTTACAGGACTGGTTGCCTCCTCAAGGAGCTGTTGGCTGAGCTGCTTCTGTTCCTACTATAGAGACCAATGCAGGCCTCTGACAGATCCCAGATACCGTTTCTTGCACATCTGCCTCCCATGGCAGACTTTCCAACCCCAGAGAAGAGGAATAGGGTTTTAAATTATCTCTATGCCTGGCCAGATCCTAATGGAAGTAGACAGGCTGCCTGGCAAAGAATGGCTAAATGAATGAATGAATCCTGCTTTCTTTCACCCTATTGTAAAATGAAACAACAGCAAAAAATACCCCTTAGATCTCAATCAATGTACCCTAGGGTGGGCAGCCTGCATACAGTGTAAGGGAAGAAAGAGGCTTGCTTCCTCCTCTTGCTCTCCTTGCTTTTGCTGTCTTCCAATGCTGCCCTGGACTGTGGCCCTGTGCCGTGTGCAGCCCTGCCTGGGAGCCAGAGGGTTACACATTGGCACCTCCACAAACGGTGAGCTAAATAAACCTTTCCTCCCTTCATTTTGGGGATCAGGTATTTTGTCTCAGCCATGAGAGAACAGTAACAGGAATGGCCATCCGGGAGGTTTCAGTCCCTGGTCAGCTCGCTCCAAAGAAGAGACATCAAGAGAAAAGTGCAAGGAACAAAGCTGTTCATGGCAACCAGGAAGCAGAGCTCAGGGAAGAGCTTCTGCGGGAGACAGACCTCCCAAGACACACCAGCGAACCCTCCTTACGCTGCACTCAGCTGTGGGCGCTGTGGGCGGCAGTGATTAATTCCCTGACCCCACGGGCCAATCATCTCTCCAGGGGACTCTCAACCCAGTGAGGCTGACCATTAAGACTGAGTGGCACAAGGCAAGGCACAAGTGGCGTAAAGCTGTCCCAAGTCAGATCGGTCCGAGCAGCGACGTCATGGGACATACTTTGAAACAATGTAACTAACCACACTGATGAAAGAGTACTTAAGCCTCCAAACAGTTCAAGACTCCAGTTTAGACTGCATGATTGTCTTTCAAAACATCAAGAGGGGAGATGAACTGACGGTACACGTTCATTGTGAGTCTGCTTCTGAATTCCTAGTGCAGGCTGAAAGAATGAGAAAAAAATAGGGAATAAAGACAAAATCTTTTTTCTCAACTCCTTTTGAGTTCTGGAGTATATATACTCTTTGGTATAAGTGAGAACGCAGTGTAGCTTA
This sequence comes from Tympanoctomys barrerae, assembly GCA_002564285.1. Taxonomy (NCBI): domain Eukaryota; kingdom Metazoa; phylum Chordata; class Mammalia; order Rodentia; family Octodontidae; genus Tympanoctomys; species Tympanoctomys barrerae. Next base: position 13,437 of record NDGN011526396.1, read on the forward strand.
TGATGTATAATTAATGCATAGCTATTGGTTAATCTACAGGAATAGACAGCAATTTAGGACGCACAGCTCCTCTGGGAAACAGACCATACAGAAAGCTCAGAAGGGAAACAAAAAGTCTGAGAAACCTGAACACTAAGTAAACAACCTTAATTTCTTAAGAAAGTACAAATATATGAAACAAAGTGACATTACTAAACACAAAAATGTTCCACATATAAACAGAATTTTTAGGGCTGGCCAAATAGCTCAGCGGATTAATGCAAGCAGGCACAGGGGCCAGCAGTTCGATCCCAGGGCCTGTTGTGCTGGCCCCCGCCCCGCCTCCATGGGGGGGGGCAAGATAAAATGGCAATTGAGAATGGGCGTGGTGGTACGCCCCTGTAATCCCAGCTCTTGGGAGGCTGTAAGCAGGAAATCACTAGGAGTCCTTCTAATCTAGTAGAGAGACCCTTAACATCCTTGTAGACCCTTCCCTAAAATAGAGGGGTAAACACACACACACACACACACACACACACAAAACAAGACAGAACCTTTAAAGAGAAAGAGAGAGAGAGATTTGGACATGGTCATGGTCCAGGTGGGATGGTACTAAACAGAACCAGGTAGTACAGAACCACTCTGAAAAGGTCAGCCCAGCTTAGAAGCTGCTTTCTGAGTCCTGGAACTCTATGGAGCATCACTGATTTCTTTTCAGCATACACACCAACCATTCCGTTTTCTCCACCTCTTCAGGTGCGTTTTAATAGAGCTGAAGCGTTGAAGCCAACTTCGCTAAGAGGCAGCTTTCCCCTCACAACCTCATGCGTGGTGTGGAAAGAAAAGTGCTCTGCCTGGGACCACAGAGCTGCTACCTCTGCTGACAGAATTCCCAGCACGCGCATCTGGGTCACACTGCAGCAGAAGCGGCCAGGGGCGGCCAGTAGTTATGGCAAGAGCAAGGGCAGCTGCAGGTGACCACAAACCCACCATGGCCTTGTCCCGAGCTGCCTTTTTTAGAACCCACAGCCTGTCCCCTGAGGTCAGAGGTCCGACCTGAGCTTGTCCTAATGATCGGTCACAGCTGGCACCATCCAACCCCTGAGATGCGAACATCAGATCCTTCGGAGACCCTGAGGGCCTTTACTACACTGTGGCTTTCCTGGGGGCCACGTGACTGGACGGGAAGAACGCGCTGCCCAGCAAGAGCGGGAAACCATCCTGATGCCCGCGATACCAGGTCGCTAGGCTTAAAGGCAAAGAGCTCTGGGCCGGCCCATCTGGTGTAAGAACCAGCTGCTATACATAACAAGAGATTGTAACAGAGGAACCAAATGAACTATGATTATGCAAAATTTTAAATGTTTCATTAGCACATGTTTGCAGCACGTAGTGACTGCATCCCTTGTGGGGAAGTTAGCACACAGGC
>NDGN011526406.1:357-12117 GCA_002564285.1 Tympanoctomys barrerae
CATGCCAGCCAGCCGCGCCCCCTGGTGGGCTGAGCTGGCCACACACACACACATAAATAAATATATCTATCTATCTATCTAAGAAGGACAGCACCGTCACCACCTCGGGTTTGGAGGGCGGCGGAAAGCAGAGCCCGGCCCCTGAGCAACGTCTCTGCGGCAGCGCTGAGCTGCCTAGGCGGGTGCCGCACGGCATTTCCTTCCAATGCTGGGGCAGCGACAGCTCCACTGCACTTCAGCCATTTAATTAAACCACGTGAGGACACTGCGTGGCGTCCCTGTCACTACTGCATGATTTCAGGGGCCGGTATGGCATGCAGTACCAGGGATCGAACACAGGTCCTTGCGCTTGCCAAGCAGGGCGTTAGACCACCAAGCTGTCTCCCCAGCCCAGAAACATGTTTCAAATGCTTGATTTTTCTTTAATTCTGCTCCCAAGTATTTGGGAATATTAGTCCAGAAGATCTAGTAGAAGTTGAAACCCTACAGCAGGCGCAGACGCTTTGATGTCTACTGAGTGCGGGTTTACATCTGTTGCTAAACCCGGGGCCTGTGAGGAGCCAGGACCATACCTGGGCTTTACTCCGCAGCCCTGGGCTTGAGTCTAGCCGAGCCTTGTTAATTCAGAAACATTATTCCCGGCCACATGAAGCCCCGAAGTCACAAGAGATTGATCCCAGGAGCTACGGTCGTTATTTACTTTGAGACAGGGTCTCACCAAGTGACTACGTTGGTAGGCCAGGCTCACATGTGCAACCCTCCCGCCTCAGCCTCCCACGGCCCTGGGAAGGCAGGCCTGCACCAGCCCCCTTGGCTGGGGGACACATTCCAAGGCTCACACGGGGCTCCCAGAGGTATGTGCTGAGAGCAGCTTTTGCCTTCCACATCTACCGTCCACCCGGCTCTGCTGCGGGTGCAACTGACCCCACTTCTCCTGGGCTCCTCAGCACCGTGCTGTGCCCAGGAAATGCAGCTGTGGGTCCTCGTGCCCAGGTGCCGGGGCAAATGGCAAATGTGAGGGGCTCAGACTTGAGGGATGAGGACACCGCCTTGCCTCCTCTGCGGCAAAGGCTTCCCTTGAAGCACTAGGGATGAAACCCGGGCCTCCTGCATGCTGGGCAAACGCTCCCCACACTGACATGTGGGGGTCACTGAGGAAACTGGGTGGGGTACATTACAGCCATGTCCTTAGGGCGGGGGCACAAGCAGGGGTAGAGTGTTTGTCTCACAGGTGACAGTGAGGCTCAAGGCTCCACCAGAATGTATCTAGTTATTGTTTTCTTGAGACAGGGTCTCACTGTGTAGCCCAGTCTGGCCTTGACTCTCGGTGACCCTCCTGCCTCAGCTTCCCACATGCTGGATGGCAGGCCCGTGTCACCACACCCCACTCAAGAACTACCAAAAGTTTTGCTGCATCACTGTAAAACGAAGACTTTTTTTAGCCTCTAGCGCCCGCATCCTCCCTACCCACTCTCCACCCCTGCCACAAGGGTGCTGTTGCCCCAGAAGCTATTCCTAACTCTTCCTCTCTCTCAGGCTGGTTTGGGTCGATAGCGCCCCATTTTCCTTAGCATTCACAGCAAGCGCAGCACCCCATGCCCGCTGGCCCTGGGGAGAGGCAGAAACGAGGACACCAGCGCTGGGAGTGGGGAGCCCCGAGAGCTGCTGCCGCCAGCTCAGCCGAGCCCACCTGGGTGGCCTCATCCCAGGAGCCAGGTGCTTGCGCGTCCTGGCCACCAGACGCTTTGAACCCTCCTGTATCCTGGGATCCGCTGTGGCCTCTGGAATCGTCCAGTGACTGTCCCTGCCTCTGGACTTCTCCGATGGGTCTTTCTGGTCTCTGCACGCAGCTCTTGGCCTTGGGCACCATAAGTGGGGGCGGCTCGGACTGAAGTTTGCCGACTGCAGAGAAAGGGATAGACATAGCTTGGAACACCGCCCTTCCAGTGGGGATCTGGAGTTAGGACAGGCGTGTGAATGAGGCGGTGCCTGCTCTGATCCTGAGCACAAGCACTTCCTACCCAACTCGGTCGCCCGGAGGAGTAGGAGGAGTAGAGTCTTGGCTGGTCGGAGAGGAAACACCCCGGGCTGGCTGGGGCCTTGGTAACCCAAGCCTAGCATGGCCACCAGCGAGGGTTCACACCTCTGGTTTAAAGTGTCCTGAAGAATCATATACATAATTGTCCTGTTTTTGAGACAAAGCCTTACTACATAGCCCAGGCTGGCCTCAAAACTCTTGGTGATCCTCCTGCCTCAGCCTCCCGAGGGCTGGCTGGGAGGGCACGGCCCACCTTGGCTCAGGACAGCAGCGACCTGGATTTCAGTGCTTCTTCCTGATAAGCCCACTTGTCAGTCTTCTCTCCCCAGTTCGGTATCAAGGCCGCGGCCCGGTCTCTTCATTATGTTCCAATATTCCCAGCAGTAGCTCCGCCGTTCTCGTATTTCATGGAAACTGCACTGTGATGAGCACTTTCTGGTGTGATAAGAGGATGGAAGCAATCGTACGGGGTCTCCGACTCCCGCCTCGAGAGGTCACCTTCTCCCTGGTGACGCATGGATCAGGCCTGCTATTCTCTCACCTGGCCCAAGTCAGAATGTTTTAATTGATCGGCTCACCCAGGCGGTGACAAACGACAGGAACACTTCCTGCGTCAGAAACCCATTGTCGGAGGAGACTGGAAGAGAGGCTGGCCTGTCCCGAGTCTGTCCAGTTCAAAGAACCTTTCTTTTCAGAATTGAAGACCATTTCTTTTTCTAGCAAGATAATGCTGGGCCTCCGCTTTGTTCTTAAAGTTTTGCCTGATGATTTGGGGGCGGGGTCCAGCCGCTGACGGTCAGGAAAAGGCCACAGATGGAGCCACAGCTCAGGCGCCAACTCAACTGCCCAGGGCCGCCCTGGGGCCAGGCAGCGGGTGAGCCCGCGTTGCCGCTCAGCTGACCTGCTCAGCCTCCTCGTGGGGTCTGCACTTGCAGCCGAGCCACGCCTCGCACTTCATTCAACACCTAGCACCAGGCTTCCGCCTCGGAAGAACCTACGGTTTGCTTTCAAGACAAGCTATGATCTGGTTGTCTTTTAAAGAGTCCCCGGCGATGGCACCAGGCACAGAGACTGAACGGTTCATGGGGACCAGGCACTTTGCCACACTTGTGACTGCCACTGGGCTTGGGCTCTCCCATCCCACAGATGAGGGTCTGAGGGCCAGAAGATGGAAATGACTCATATCTGGTAATAAAAGGGGGGCTGGGGGCCTAATTTGGTATTCCTGTTGTTCAGACTGCCTTCAATTATGTAGCCCAAGCTGGCCTTAAACGCATGAGGATCCTCCTGTCCCAGCCTCCTGAGTGCTGGGACTGCAGCCCCAGCCGCCACGGGGAACTGTGGGGCGGGACCTCCTCTAGCTCCCCCACCGCAAGGCCCCTGCTCCCAGGGCGGGCCGGCGGGGGCCCCGTGCTTGGAAGTCATCTCTGCAGGAGAGGCTGGGAGGCTGCGGTTATTTGGACGTGGGCATCCCATAGACGTTTCTTTGAAGATGGAGTGAACCTCAAGGAAAGCAACTGTCACTATCTCTTGCCAACGATAAAATGTGAGCTTGCAAGTGAAAGCTGCCACTGGGGAAAGGTGCGCCTGCCACCCAGAGCTTGGCAGCTCCTCCACACCCAGGCGGCTGGCACGGGTACTAATGAGCGTGACCTTTTCCCTCTGTGTAACTGTGACACGTGGCGGCATTTGGAAGACGTGACTAATTCAGAGAAGCGACGCTCCCCAAATGACTGACGTGGGGCTACAACTCACGCCTGGGCACTGGCTGTGAGTGGGGGTGGTGGGAAAAGGTCCTAGACGGCTCTGCAGTTACTCTGCAAAACACAACCACTCGCTGGAGGCCGGGAGGGAGCTCTGGGGCAGAGGACTGGCCTAGCAGGCCCAAAGCCCTGGCTTCCACCCTCAGCAGCGCCGAAACAGAAACAAAACTATCACTTGCTGAGTCCTGGTGAAGTACCAAAGATTACCCAAGTCAGGTGCGGGAGGCCGAGGCAGGAGAATTGCCATGAATTCAAGGCCAGCCTGAACTACATATTAAGATGCTTTTTATCCCCACAACAAACCTGAAGTGCGGTTACTGAGAGGACACGTCCCCCAGCGCCTCGATCGTGCAGGTGCAGAAATTTCACTTGGTTCTATTTATTTATTTTTTTGTGGGACTGAACTCAGGCCCTTGCGCTTGCCAGGGAAGCGCTTATTCTACTGAGCCATCTCCCTGGCCCCTTTCTTTTACTTTCTTTAAAACTAGGAACTGATCCCCAGTTCTGCCAAAAATAAATAAATAAAAATTTAAAAAAATAAAATAAAACTAGGAACTGAACTCGGGATCTTGGGCTTACCAGGCAGGCACCATGCCCCTGAACTACACCCCCGCGCCCTGCTTTCTTTGCAACACTAGGATGCACACCAGGGCCCTCCCGAACGCCAGACCAGCGCGGGATCAGGAGCCCCTCCCACGCCCCACCCCCACCTGCGATGTCTCAGCCACTGGCTTCATGGCTTCAATCTCAGTGGCTGCCACCAGTCTACAGATGACACATTACCCCTGCTCGCCTCAGTGTCCCCAGCATCAGTGTAGTGACTTCTCCCGTGCCCCCGCCGCGTGCACATACACCCATGCCCAGCCTTGACAGTAACACTTGGGATCAGGCCTCCCAGGGCAGGTGGGAGGAAAGAGAATCAGGGTCCCCTGAGCACCCTTGGGCCCAGGGTGGCCCAGGCAAAGGGACACAGGTGTCCGGGAGAAGCAAATCAGAGTGCTGCTGCAGCCCATGTGTGTCTTCAGAATTTATTGACACGCTCGCTGGCGAGGACGGTGGCCCAGCTCGCGGGGCTGCGGGGACTCCGGGAGCGCGGATGCCCGAGGGAGCACAGCTACAGGAACCGGATCCCAGCTCCGAACTGGACACCGTCGCATATCCTGAAAGAAAGGCAGAGGTGGAGGGCACGCTCCCTTCCCTGAGCCCCCGCCAGTGGTGGCAGCTTGGGGACCCTGTGGGCGGCCCATAGAGGGTCACACAGGCCCTTCTCCCACCCACTCTCCCAGGCTGGGTTTAGACTTGGCCTGTGGTGGTACATGACTGTAATCCCAGCACTTGGGAGGCTGAGGCAGGAGGATCACTGGGAGTTTGAGACAAGCCTGGCTACAAAGTGAGCTCGAGCCAGCCTGAGCTGCAAGGAGACCCTGTCTCAGAAAGATAGACAAAAGGAAAAGGGAGGGAATGCAGCGGGGTGAATTCCTCCTGGCCTCCTGAGTGCTCCCACCTGACAGGGAGGAGCAGGGGCCCAGCCTGGGGAGGGCGAAGATCACACTGCCACACGGCAGTCACTGAGTCCGCCGCCTAAGTGGCCACTGTCCACTCACAGAGCCTTCACCAGGTGCAGAGTGGCACAGTGCCCGGTGGCCCCCCCAGCCCACTTCCCAGGTTGAAGCCTGTCCCGCTCGGCACCTCAGAGCTGGGCCTGGGGACTACACAACTTGCTTCCGTTTTTCACACTATCCGATCTACAGAAGGGGCCCGGGCCTATGTTCCCTGGGCTCTGAAACGCCTAGAATGAGCGACACAGGTGAAGGCGTGCGGGACCCTTACTTGGGGACAGGCAGACCTCCCAGCCCCGCTCGCGACTGCTGGCAGATGAGTGGTGTCCCATGGAAGCCGTGGAAGCCCGCACCCTCGGGGCACCCCAGCCAGCCTGAACCCCGACGCTCTGCTTCGCCCCAGAAGATGCAGGCTCTGTCCCAGTGCCACCCTCCTGGTCCTAGAGGCACCTCCCATGTGCCCTCCTGTACGCCCGGGCCTGCGCCCGGTGGCCCAGCTGGGGGCCCGGTCCTCCTCACCCGACACCAGCACTGGGCTCTCTCGCGCACGCACCCTAACTCACACTGGCCCCGGATCCTGCACTGGGCAGACGCCGCCACTACCGCGCAGGGTGGACCTGACCGGAACCACATTGCTGCCCGGATGGATTCTGGCAGCGTCTGGACACAGAATCGCAATTCCAGCAACCAAGTAGCAAACCACACCACGCCCAGGGTGCCGCCGGCCAGCCCTAGACGGCATTCGTGGCCAACAAACAAGTGCGGCCACCACCATGTCAGCACAGAGCTGCAGGCAGGGCAGAGGGCCCCGCAGGCAGGGACCTCTCGGAAGAAGCTCCTCCGAGGCCACGCAAAGTGGCTCTGCCGGGCTCTAGCCAGCTCAGAGCCCCGCGGTGTGCGGCGCACACTGACACCCGGCGGCCGCTCGCGGTACTGCAGCTCCGCCAGTGTTCACACTTCAGACCCCAGCCTGGGGGGTTCTGCCCCTCTGGGGTTGGCACCCACACAGACCTCTACCCAGAAAGCTGGAGGGTTGGACCAGAGCCTGCAGCCCGGAGCCCGCGGACCCTGCTCGGGGGAAAGCCTCTCTCAGGGTGGGCCGTCCCTCTGAGGCCGTGAGTCCTGAACTCGATCGTGAGCACTGCAATGGCCAGCAAGCACGGCACAACTGGGACCACTGGGCCTCTCGATGGGAAAATGAGACCCAGAGTGGGGCGGTTCCTCGCTGTGGGCCCCAAAGCATGTGCGCGCATACAGACACACATGCATGTACACACGCGTTGTGTAGGGGACAGAGAGTAGGGGACAGAGAGGTGCATCAGGGCGGCTCCAGGAAAGGCACAGCCGCCCCACAGTGCAGCTGAGCCGGGCCTTCCCATACAGTGGGGTGGGTGGAGCACTGGGGGCACGAGCAGGTACTGTCACTGTGCCCGGGTGCCTGCACTGAGGTCCTGACCCACGGCTACCTGCGGTGACCAAGGGGAGGCACCTGCCTCCAGGAGACAGCAGGGCCCTCGCCCTCCCTGCTGCCTGCCCGGCGAGGACACAGCGTGAGGCCACAGTCCCTAAGAAAACAGGGAGCTGCCGGGAGCCGGGTCTGCCACCGCTCTAGACCAGCGCCTGTGGCCACAGCCACCTGGGTGTATTCTGTGACGGCAGCCTATGCCACTGTGTGTACACTGTCACAATAACAGGACCTTGCACTTGCCATCAGCTGCTGAGCCATCTCCCCGGCACAACAATACTTCCTGAATTTCATGAGACAGCTGCAGTAATGTAAGAAATGGCAGCAAGCTAGGTGTGCCAGCGCGCACTTACAATCCCAGCACTCTGGGAGGCTGAGGCAGGATGATCAATGTGAGTTTAAGACCAACCTGGGCTATATAGCAAGTTCAGGGCCAGCCTGAGCCGCATAGTGAGATCCTGTCTCAAATCAAACAAGACTAGCAAAAAAGGGACTAACTTTGGTCAGCCCCACGGGCCAGAGGCATCCACGTGTCACAGGGGGCCCTCTGTACCTACCGGTTCTGTACCTGCAGTCACCCAAATGCACATCAATGATATTTTGGGGGCGGAGGAATCCCAGAAAGTCCCCCAAAGCAGAGCTTGGCTTCACCACGGGCTGAGTCCCGCCCTCAACCCGCGAGCAGTCAGGGCCCGAGTAAACGGTGCCCTGGAGACCACGCGGGCAAGGTGTGCAGCCCAAGAGACACCACGCCGCACCACGTCGGGACGTGCACCTCACACCAGGGACTCGCATGTCCCTGGATTTTGGTGTCTCCAGGGGGTCCTGAGGCTGCCTTGGGCAGACAGCGAGGGGTCGGTCTGGCAGTGCTGCGCAGGCTAGGACAGAGGGGACACTCAAGAATGAGCCCCCGGCCGCAGCTGACCTTCGGCTTCACCATCTCTGTCAGGCACCAGGTGCGTTCCCAGTGCCTAACAATGCCACTCTGGGGACAGGAAGCGGAGGGTACGGGCTGGGTGCGTCCCATGCTGTCCTGCACAGAGCAAGAAGAGAAGCCCCCAAGCGAAGGCCGCGCCGCGCACCCTCCTGCTCACTGTTCAGCCTCAGCCCTGCGCACCTGTCGCCCCGCTGCACGCCCATGGGGACGCAGTAGTTCAGCTCCAGCCGCGCGATGTTGCCAAGCCGGAGGACGATGCCCGCGCCGTAGGACCAGCGGATGCACTCGGCCAGCTTGCGGATGTGCGCTCGGGGGCCCTCCCCTGGGGAGAGAGGACACAGCCATCAGACTGCCTCGCTGTCCCCTCAAGCCTGGGTGGCCTTTAGCGCAGGCCTTCTGTTCCAGGAGAACGCGTGAAGGGAGAGCCCACGCGGAGAGACAGTGCCCTCGGGGCCATCGGCAGCACCACACCCCCTTCCCGCCGCCCCAGGACGGGCCGCATTGCTGGGTCTCACCGTAGTTGAGGTTGCAGAGGTTTCCTGCGTTGAGGAAGAAGTGGGTCCTGAAAAGCTCTCCGAAGCCGCCCTGGCCCGGCCGGAAGGGCAGTGGGGTGTACAGGTGTAGGCCACCGGCCCAGTACGCCTCGCCACCCAGGTAGTCCCCTAATGAGGGAGGGGACAGTGACAGGCCTGAGAACGTGGATGCCACACAGACCTCGCCAGCTCTGAGGGGAGGGGGTCACACACGAGGCCCCCACGGGGCCTGGCGCTGGGCGCCTGCTCCAGGGGGCTCCTGGCCTCTCACAACTGGGGCAGGGCGGGCGAGGGAAGAGCGCACTTGGCAGTTGGCTGTGTCTGCAAAATGGGTTGAATGAAGGGCTGAACCTCGAGAACCCACCCGTCACACACCAGGCGCTCCTGCCACGCAAAGGCAGCGTTATTGTGGACTTTTCAAGACAGACCATTTGCTGGACTGGCCCGGCATCCAAAGGGCGGCCCAGCTCGGGCCCAGAAGAGGCTGCGTCTCAGCGGTCCAGGACCACCCAGATCTTTGCTCCACAGACAAAGGCTGCTTTTGCCAAAATTCAAAACTGGCGGCTGAGAGCTGCTATTTGCATTATTTCTGTAAATGCTCCTATCTGACATTCTGTTTATAAATAACTGTAACATTAAGGCTATAAAAAGCTCTCCAAGCTGCTACAATGTTCCCGAAACGCTGTTCCCAGCGCCTGAGCCCCTCTAATACGAGATGACAGCCCTGAAAGACGTCGCAGCCGTCCGTCAAGATTAACTCCAGGAGCAAAGGTTCACCTAGAGAGTGCAGGTCACCTCAGTACTTTCAGCCCAACAGCCCCAAAGAAAGAAAGACACATGGACGCGGGAGAGCAGCGCTGTTCTTAGAGACAGCCCACCCCTCTTAGGCAATTTATTCTGATCAGAAAAGTAATGTGCTCTCGGGAAAACTGGACACAGAAATAGGTAAAAATTGAGAACTTAACTTCTAGCATTCAAAAACCTAGCTAATGCCCTACTCTCCTGAGAACTACGCACGACACTACGTACAATACACATGGAACATGTAAGCGCACTTTCTCCATACCACATGCAACTCCCCTGGATGACCTATAACCCTTACGAACGCGCTTTCATGCCTGACCATGACAGAAGGAAGCTGGCCGCTCCTCTCCCACCGCCATGCGGCTTTGTACTTCCTTTCCAGTGCATACGTGCCGAGGCCGTTTCCAGTCCCGCCACCCACGCCACAGCTGCCCTCGCCCTCTAAGGACGCGGAATAGTGCGGCCTGTCCCAAGCTGCTTAACCGGAAAGCGCAGCACGCGCTCCTCGGGTCTGGCTTGCTGGGCACACACTTCTGAGATGCGTCCCCGCGCTCGAGAGCTGGCAGGTACATCCTATTCCTGGTGGGCATCGGGCTTCTCGGCTCAAGCTTAGGGCTACTATTAATCATAGGCTTAATAATTCTTTAAAATAATACCATTTTTAAATCTCTTTTTTGGGATGTTTTGAGACAGGGTCTTGTACTGTAGCTCAGGCTGGCTTTAATTCCTAAGATCCTCCTGCCTCAGCCTCCCCAGTGATGGCATTACAGGCATGCAGCACCAAGCCTGGCTTTTCAAATCACTCTTGCTACATATATAATCGCACCTTCCTACAATCTCCTCAGCAAGGGGGCCTGCTGTGTGACCCATCCTGGCTGGGGTGCTAATCCCAATGCGGTGGAATGTGCACACCTAGCACTGCTCTGCTGCCAACAAACACCGCCCTGGTGGCCGCAGCCACGGGGCGGGACCAGCCCCGCATGTGCCGTCTCAGCCAGACAGACCTTCACTCTGCGGCCCGATGCTGTGCATGCCGAATCCCCGGACGCTGGTGGGTCCTCCGAGGCAGAACCTAGGATGAAACGGCACGGGTCAGGGGGCGGCCTCAGGGTGAACCTGCCGTCAGCACCACAAGGGCTGGGGCAGCTGCCAGGCTCAGCCAGCCCCGGATGGCCGAGGTCACAGTCTCATGTAAGAAAGGGTCAGGACGACTTTGTTTCTGCCTTTTTGACACAGCATTTCACTCTGCAGTTCAGGCTGGCCTGGAACTCACAACCATCTTCCTGCCTCAGCCTTCTGAGTGCTGGGATTATAGGCGTGCACCACCACATCCAGCTTGGGAAGACCTTCTGACCCTGCCTGACTCTAAGCTCTTAACAGAAGCTGCAAGCTTGTGGTGACGTGGACAGAGATGGGAGGACCAAGACATGGAGGGAACACACAGGGGGCACCTTCCCAGGCCAGGCCTCCCCTGGCTCACGCCACCCCAGTAGGTTAAAGCAGCGCAGGCTACACCCTCCGCATCTGCAGCTCAGCATTTGTGCACTTCCGGATTGGCACCCGAAGGCTGAGCCGGCGGAAGCTCCGGCAACACCACACACAGCTCGGTGGAGACAGTTTCTTGCTCTCAGGGGCCAGGAGTAACGCAGAGAGAAACAAACACGGTCTCCACCCGAGGCACCAGCGGCCACCAGCTCTCTAAAAGGCAGGGTCCAAAGATTCTTTAAAGGTCTTAAAAAAAAAAAAACCGCTCTGGAGATTCCTGCTTTTGTCTGGGTGTTTTCGAGACAGGCCTTGCTTTAGGTTCAGGCTGGCCTCATTCTAGGTGAACCTCCAGCCTGTGCCTCCCAAATCCTGGGATTCGCCGGATGTGCGCCACCACACCCAGCAAAAAAGTCTCACTCTGAGGCTGTAATTCCTCTTTCAGGAATAATGTCTCAGCAAATAAAATGAGCAAATTATTTATAATATTTTGTACAGTGCTATTTATACATATCACAAGCTTAGCTGGTCTTGGCACGAGGCACCTGCAGCCCAGCACTCTGGGAGGCCGCAGCGGGCGCACCATGAGCTGAGGCCCGATCTGGACAACTTAGCAAGACTCTGTCTCAAAAGAAAAATTTAAACAGAGCTGAGTGCAGTCCCTAGCACTGAGGCAAGTCAGGATAACAACCTTACAGAATTAGAAACAAAGCAACAGAAATTATTGAAGTAGGCTAAAAAGTTACAGTGTATGTAAGTATTGAAAGATTATGTGTCAATAAATGCTGCTTATGAAGAAGTTTTCAGAACTGGTAAATGATCACCCTACAATTTTCTTAAAACTTTTGTTTTTGAGACAGTCTCACTGTGTAGTTTAGGGTAGCCCCAAATTCACTACGTAGCACACGCTGGCCTTGAGGTCATGCTGATCCTCCTGCCTCAGCCTCCTGAGTGCTGGGATTATAGACGTGCACACCATGCCCAGCTTTTTGCATTTCTGTAACAAATATGAACTGCCATTCACTTACAATAAAAAAATATATTTTTAATACAAGAAAAAATAATTGTAAACTGCACTGGATATTTCCACATTAACTTAAACATTAAAATTTCAGTAAAGGGCTGGTGAGATGGCTCAGTGGTCTAAAGCACCTACTTAGAATCAAGCTTAGCAAAGCA
>NDGN011526409.1:6753-23163 GCA_002564285.1 Tympanoctomys barrerae
TATATATATATATATATATATATATATATATCCATGCTATTACATCTTGGAAATAAATTTATAAACTTACAAAAATACATTTTATTATATTTAAGAAAAATTTAAATTACTCTCATTTTGTTTTACTTCAATTAAGATGTGAGAAAATGCAATTTTCTTTGTTTTATTTTAAAGAGGAAAAAAATTCAAGACAACATAATGTAACAATAGTTAATGCATTGCACATTGTTATATTTAAATTCATTACTCAGATATGGGCATTTAATTGTCCAAACAATATTAGCACGAATTAGCACAATATTAGCACATTCTTTTCAATGAACTAAGAGAAGTTAGTAGTATAACTATGTTAACTACTGTATATATGCATTTTTTTCTTTTCCCTTCCTTTTGTCCTTTCCCCCACCCCAGTTTCTCTTTCCTTTTGAACAGTTTCTTCCCATTTTGCGGTTTCCATTTTGGATGTTACCTACTCGTTCAGCTTCTCATACTAGAAAGATGATCAATCTGATGTTTGCACGTGTGCATCATGTTTAGGAAATGCAAAGATGTGGAATCCTAAGTAAGGATTTGAGAGGCTGTCTGTAGAAATATAAGTTCAAATATGGTGAATTTTTGTAGGAATTTACCTAAGCTTGATACACTTTCTGGTGTACTAAGTTACAATAATGAGTAATCTATAATGTTTGCAGGCAGTGCAGCAGAAATTTCACCTACGTTCTGCTATTTGATATAAGTTCAATTTGAGAATTAGTTTTTTTTGTTTGTTTGTTTTGTTCCTTGGTTGACTGATTGACTTATTTTCCAGAGGCTAGAAGAGAAAAAGCAATTTGAATTTCATTTAAGAAAGATTTGCCCTACTGAATTCACCTAGTACTTACATTTTGATTTCTAATTTTCATCCTTCACTAAAAGAAACCAGAGAATCTTAAAGACATCTAAGCCAAGAGAAAAACATAAATAAATCCTCTCGTTGCACTTGATTTTAGTTACTCCCTTTTAGCTGACTAAAATTTTCACTGATTTTTCCAGTTGCCCAGTGGTGCATCATATCATTAATCTCCTACTAGCTTTGTGAGATGAGATCAGTGAGGTGGGCTTTCGATGGACATGTTCTGTTGGTTTCTTTTAAAAACTTGAAGGCCATTTTCGTTGAAACTGAGTCCTCACTTGGGCCTGCTCACCTGCCCAGGATTGATCGCCTGACCTGAGAAGGCTGACACTTCCAACCTCACCCAACTGAGGCTACCACTTTCTGAACATGCATCCTGTTAATATGAAATTCGGCAATATACCTTCTGCCAACCTGTCACTTCCTCTCCAGTCGCCTTTTTCTATGCCATAAATCATGGTTGCACTGTTGTTATTCTACTTTTAGCTCAATTTGCTCTGTTGTACTAGAAGTTTCTAGAGCCCCAGGTGTGCTGGTGAGGTGTTCTACCACTGAGCTACATCCTAAGCCCTGCTCTCTACTTTGTTCCTGAATATCGCCACACTCTACTCTGAGGAGGTAGATTTGGAATTGGTTGTTTTATTCAACTCTTGACTTCTTTGTGCAAAAACTCTTTCTCCTTTAAAACCCTGGTTGGAAAAATGGGCCTGGTTGGTGACAAAATGGCTGATTTCATCACCAGTTTAGGCAAATGTGTGTGCTAAAAAAGTATTAAGCATTGTAAATATGTATATAAAACCCAAGGAAAAGTAAAAAAGAAAAATAGAAAGCACCTTGATCAGCCTGTCATTTGGATAAATCTTGGATAAACTAGTATATTCAAAAAGTGAAAAGATAATAATGGCTTACAATCTACTTCCTTTCAACCAAATGGCAAGAGATAAATAGAGAAAAAAATAATGGAACTTAAAAATCACAATTTGGGGGGCAGGCGAGGTAGCTCAGTGGTCTAAAGTGCCTGCTTAGACAAGCGTAGGCAGGCATAGGAGACAAAGGTTCGATCCCAGGCACCACATGCTGCACCAGCCCTACCCTCAGGGTGGGTCAAGCTGGCCAAAACAAAATCACAATTTTCCATATCATACTAAAAACGAATTAAGCAAGAATTATCAATAGCTTCCAAACTGAGTATTGTGTACATTAGAAAATTAGCAGCCTACCTACATACTCTTATAGTATCTCTCCATAAATTTCTTCCTAGGCTAATCCATTCATTGGTAGGACACAGCTTTTCTTAGCCCATATCTTCTTAATCAGTGCCAAAGCGTGTTAGATTTAAGTTAGTCATGAAATGTAAAATTAAGTATTTTCCATTAATCAATTATACCTGAATGTTGCTCATGAGCAAATAAATAACAAATGCATTGAGAAGAAACATATTTTTGTAACTGCAGGAAAACTTAGATAGCAACAAGAAAAGAATGGGTTAAATTAAATGTAATTTTTCTAATGAAACCTTACCTTCAATCTCAGGGTTTCTAGTTGTAAAGGTCAGGGTTTAACTTGAGGAACAGATAGAATCCAAGGAGCAGGCATAACACAAGACGGGCCAGTCACAGAGTCAGATGAGGAAGTGAGCTGAGAGCGTCTGCACACCACCTGGTTCAGCTTACAGTAATCTACTGTCGTTCTCCAGTACCCATCTGTCTTCCGCACAGGCCAAACGGGGGAATTAAATGGAGGTGTGGTGGGGACCGCCGCTTCGGCATCATCCTTCAAGTCCTTGATGGTGGTACTAATCTCTGCGGTCCCTCCAGGAAGGCAATACTGCCTTTGGTTCACTATTTTACCAGGCAAGGGCAACTCTAATGGCCTTCATGGGGCCTTTACAACCATAACAGCCCTCACATGACAGGTTAGGGAGCCAATGTGAGGATTCTGCCAAGTACTAAGTACATCTATCCCAATTATACATTCTGGAACAGGGGAAATAACTACAGGATGGAGTCAAGGGCCTATGTGCAGGGGTGGAATGTTATGGTCTGTGTCTAGTCATTCCCCCAAAGCCTCGTGTAAATTATGGGGCAGACGTGGCTGGGGGAGCAGCCAGTGGCTTGAGGGGCGGGGCCAGAGACCAGGGCAGGGCCCAAGGNGAGGGGTGGGGCCAGAGACGCACAGATCCTTAACCTGGTTAGCCTGTGTTTTCTCAGAGGTGTGGAAAGGGTCATCCTGGACACGACAGCGTCCCCGCCTCTTCTCCAGTGTCTTGAAACCTCCAGTAACTGTGAGCTAAATAAATCTTTCCTTACCTCATTTTGAGTGTCAGGTATTTGTCCCAGCAATGAGACAAGAGTAACTAAGATGCTAGTTTTGTAAAAAGAATCAAGCAGGCCTCCTTTCATTGGGTCAAGTTCTTTAAATAGTAGTACTATAAACACAAGGCGAATGCAACCAATGATTTAGAAACATGTTGTGGATATAGAAACCTTTTATGGTAAGGCTGTGATTTTCCTGCTAATTGTCATTTCATTCCATTAATAATGGTTACATTATCATTTCATATAATGAATCATTTCAAATAATTATTTGAGTCAAAGTTGGCCAGAAATGGTAGGCGGTATGTTTTTGGAACTACAAGTGAAGTGCATTAATGCCCTGGCGTCTCTCGGACTCATTGCTCTTCCTTGTCAGCCTCCAACGTCTCTCCCTGGCCTCTGTTTGTGACATAGGCTCCAGCCTGTCCCCTCCATCCTCTTCCTAAGTCTAGTGTCCTCCTTACTCATCCTCATTTACCCAATGCCTTCCGGTACCCTCCACGTGCAGTTGATTCATACCGTTTTATCACCATCCCGCCCTCTTTTCCCAGTGCTGATCTCACAGGTCAAGCTGCCTCACGCAAGCTCGGCTTCCTGCAGGGGCCTGACACTGCACTTTCCTCCACAAGCCAGCATTCTTGGAGGTGTCAGTGGCCCTGTGATCGACACCACTTCCGTCCCAGTCTTCACTCCTCACGCTGCTCGTGGGCTCAGCCTGGCGGTGTTGCAGCCCTCAGACAGGACCTGTCTTGGCTGCCTTTGCTGCTCTGCATTCTTTTCTGCTCGCAGAAGCATGATAGTGCTATCCTCTACTCCTAATTAAAAAGCTTCATCCGCTGTCTTACGCTCTCAGGATAAAATGGCTCTTCCTCTTTCTTTCCTGGCTTTTCTCTTAATGCTCAACCCTGTTACTCTCTAGAGTGTAAACAGTCTGTTAGTCAGCTCTGCACAATCTCATGTTCTTTCCATGACGTTAATACCGTGTTCCCAGGGACCTGCCTAGCACTGACCTGCTCAAGGGGATACAGAACTCTGTGGATTTTCCAAGTACCCTGTATCATTTCTTAGCCAAACTTCTCCAAGTCAATTTTGTGTGTGTGATAATTTCATTATTTTTCTTCTACTCTAGATTCTAAGCGTCATGAGAACAGAGAAAATATCTGTCTTGAATCACCACTGTGTTTTCATACACAGCAGGGTGCTATGACAGTCACTCAGTACTGACCTGCTGAGTAAATGAATGATTAAATGAGCCACTTCTCTCTCCTAAGCAGCTGTGCTCCTTTGCATATGTATTAGAAAGAGGCCCAAACTGACCAGCACGGTGGAAGCAGGTGGGATATCTGGCAGTGAGACCTTCGCCAGGGGCATGGAGCCACGCTGAACTGAAAGTCATCACATTTTATTTCCACGAAGAATAATATTCCCCAAATCCTCCTTTCAGAAATTTAAAAAAAAATTGCCAAAGTATTGACCTGACTGCTACACATATAAACATAATAGGATTTGCCTTTAGAAAATGGGTGATAGTATAAAATATGATAGACACTGTTTGTTTCTGCCCATAATATAATTAAATTATCCTAACCAATTATCATTAGCCCAATTGTACAAATAAGGAAACTGTGGCTCATAGGTTTAACAGCAAGCCAGTTATGCAGCTATTTAAGAGCAACCTACTTATATTTGCTTATGCCTACACTGTGCTGTTGTCTAAAACAGGAAGTTCTTCTCACATCATTCATCTCTATTGTCTTTAGATGTCTCCTAAAATACAGACTGTTGGATAACTAATTGTTTTATTCAGACATTAAGTTTCACACTAATCCCCTAACTAGGTCCATGTTTCCTCTCAGCTTTCTAGTTTGAGGTTGTGCCCTCCGGAATTTAATTCTATTGCAAAACACATGCCCCTACCCTATAAGCCTCTGCATTGTTTCCTGGTTAACTGAAACCTGAGCCTCCTTGGAGGACACTACAGTTATCTTCCCCCACTTAACTCTGTGTGTGTGTGTGTGTGTGTGTGTGTGTGTGTGTGTGTGTGTAAGAGAAAACCAGGCAGGCAAAGGGGGGTGGGGAGAGAAAGAGAGAGAGATAGACAGACACAGAGAGAGAGAGACAGACACAGAAAGAGAGAGAGAGAGAGAGAGAGAGAGAGAGAGAGAAACAGCAACAGGAGCACAGACAAAGACAGAGTAAAGGAATGAAAGACAGCAATCAAGCCATTTTTCACTATTCAGAAAAGGAATCTCAAATGAAAGTTGAAAACCAGAGATATTGAGTTTAAACATTATGAGGAAACAGAAAAGAGAAGAATGGTGAAAATGATCTCAGGTTTTATTTTGTCAACTCTTTAATTTCCCAAATAAGATATTAAAGTCCAAAATTCTGTGATAATCGATGGATTTAAATATATAATCAATAGAGGGCAGGCCTGATAACTCAGCAGAATAAAGCTTAGGCAGAGCACAGCAGCTGGTGTTTGATACCCGGCCCTGCCCTGCCAGCCCCGCCCCAGGGGTGCGCTGAGAAGGCAATTGAGACTGGACATGGTAGAGCCTACCTGTAATCCCAGCTCGTTGGAAGGCTAAAACACGGGAGGATCACTATGAATCCAATCTATAAAGTGAGACCCTGTAAACCCTATATCCTCTGTATTAAATGTAAATAAATAAATAAATAATCTATGGTGGAGTTGAGACTAAAGTTTACATGTGACAAGTAGGGTTAATATAATATCAAAACATTAAAAATCAATTCAGATTAAGAATTTAATGACTTCTTTCTTGTGTATTTTCTTTCTTGTAGCCTCCATATGCACTGATTTTAAAAAAATGGATCAATTCAGTCAAGAGTCATGATACTATCACTTCTGAGATGGAAGGCCTATCATTATGTAAATTTTTATTCATAGAGAGGAGACTGATTTGTGGTGTGGCTGTTGATTTTTATTCTGAATCAACTCAATATTGAATCAGTGCCATAGAATAATAAAACAGAGTTAACTGGCTTTTAAAAAAATATTTAATATCTTTTAAGCAAGATATCTTTCTGGGTACAAAAACACAAATGTGGGGCCGGGGAGATGACTCAGTGAAATAAGTGCTTCCCTGGCAAGCACAGGGGCCTGAGTTCAATCCCGGGTTCTTCAAAAAAACAAAACAAAACAAAACAAAACAAAAAAATGTGTTCCTATTTGTGTACTAAGACAATTTGTCTAAAAGAAAAGCAAAATAACAAGTACAGAAACCCTGGAATATTTTCTTTCTATATAGTTCTATGTTCTTCTATTTCAAAAACAAGTGAAATACTTTGAACTTCATATTTAATAACAGCATTGATTAACACATTATTGAAAACTGATTATTACATTGTTTCCTGGATAGTTATTGGATATAAATAAGTGTTCGTAAGCTTTGCCATTAATCAGAATGACTACTGTTGATATGAACAACTTCATATATGAAGGAAACTTGAAGAATGAAACTGGCCACACAGATACTGAATACATAGCTTTGCGTGTCATCTGTGGGAACTGTAATGAGATTATTTGGTGATGGCCTGCGAAGAATGATCTTGAGTTCAGTGTACTAAACTGGTCTCCTGAGGAGATTTTTTTTTTTTAAATGTGTTTGGTGTATGGTCTCACTGTGCAGCTCGGACTCAGTGATCCTCCTGTTCCAGCCTTTCCAGGGCTGAGATTACAGGCATGTGCCACCACGCCCAGACAGGGCCACCAGCTCAGCATGCCTGGGGGCAGGGCTGGCATGGCGCGTAGTGACAGGGATTGAACCCAGGTCCTTGCACTTACCTAAGCAGGCACTTAGCCCACTGAGTGGTCTCTCCAGCATGAATTTAATTAAAAACAACAACAACAACATGCCGAGGAAGGTCCTTTTTATACTTTTTGCGTATTTTTGTCACAACCTGAGACTCCATTTTGTGATGGTTCCCTGATTGTGTCAGTTTGAGTAAGAGGCACTCAAGTAAATTGGCTCAGCAATCCCATCCCCAGGTATCCACCCCAGGGCAGCATGTCACCTGGATGGCACAAAGGGCAAACGAAGAAGGGTAGATCTGCTTCTGTTTCTTTGGAGGGGCTTTAGTTTTTGCCTGTACCCTGGATGTCATCTTCCTGCTTTCCATGCAGGGCTGTCAGCCTTCCAGCACAGACTCTCCATCCGTCCTTCCAGTCCCAGGTGCCTCCTGATGTGGCTCTGAGTGGGACACTGCCATGAGCTCCAGGCCTCACACTGAATCCTTTGGTTTCCAGTGTGCAGACGCCCTCTGCACACTTCCTTGTCTGACTGAGTGAGTGACCATTGCAAACCAATCTTGTAGATTCTTGTATTTGTGTATCTTTCATTATTTCTGTTTCTTCAGTAAGTACTAACTGAAATGTTATATAACCTCACAAGAACCCTAGGAAGGCTCGGATGTTCAATTTATTAAAATACTATTGGGCAGAAGGGCATTTTCTTTATCTCTGACCAAACAGCCTTTGCTGGGCACTTGAGCGCAGGTATCTTTCTGTTCCTTAACTGACAATTCTGATGTAGTTGGGAGAACTGATGCAAAAGAGAGGCTAGTACTCTCAGTGGGGTTATATACTCTCTATTCTGCTTTCTGATATATTCAATAATGCCTAAAATCTTATCTAAATCAAAATGTCTGGATTGAAATACCCATGGCATTAGCTCAAGTGAAAAATATGCTTTTATCCCACTTATTTTTGTGAAGCAAAAAAGGCACACATACCATCACCAGCTAATATTTAGAACCTGTCATTCTTTTCAATTCCTCCATGGATTTCAAATTTTTTCCATGTGCATTCACAGGGATGAGGCTATATTAATTCAAAATATATTCAAAAATATTTTGTGATTTCATAAATTTATAAAAATGTCATTTCACTGGATAAAGGTCTTAGAGCCAGCTGTACTCACATATAAATATGGAAATAGTCATCATTTCTTCACATGTTGTTATTATACATTTCCTAGGAATTTAAATTTATTTGGAAATTATTTTTAGCAGAAAGGGAACTGTGAGATTATCTAGCCAAATCTCTTATTTCACATACAAGGACATTAAAATCTAAAGAAATGATACTTAGCCCAGATTGCTAGAGTTAGAATAGGACTGAGGCAAAGCATACTTCTACAGTGACTGTGCCTGTGAGCCTTGCCACCAGAGCCATATTTACAAGAGCTTAATTTAATTTCTTTTTCTTAAAAAGCTAACCCATCAGGTCATCTATGGTTATTGTTTTTGAAACACAAATTTGTTCAACACAATTGACGTCTTATGAACAGTGTGAAGACAACACAGACTTCATGTTTGTTCACTAGTTTTCACCCATAGGAAATACTAGTTGGCACTCAGAGATTAGCAGCCAATTAACCCAAACCACACAGCAAAGCATACAATGTATATACATCAAACATCTGCCATCTACTTCAGCCCATTCTGTGGTACAAGCCACATTTATTGTAATAGAATAGCAGCTCAGAGGTGTCTGTCTCTTAATTCCTGCAACCTGTGAGTGCACTATGATACATAATGAATAGAATATATATATATACATATATATATATATATATATATATATATATATCTGAGGTCACTTATTTCTAACCTAAGTGAGGAAGATTTATTGAATTATTCAAGTGGCCACAACCTAATTACATGACCACATAAAAGCAGAGAGTTTTCTCCAGCCAGAGGATAGAGGACTACAGGAGCTCGAAGGAGGCCGGCGCTAACTGGTGGAAAGAAATGGGAGCCTCAACTTGGATCCTTCAAGAATTAAATTCGGCGTAATTGCACGAGTGTAGAAGTGGATTGATTCTTTCTGAGAGCCTGCAGAAAGAAATATAACCCTGCCTACATCTTAACGTTGAGCACAGAGCGCAGAGCAGCCTAAGCTTCATTGGACCCAAGTCTCTCCAGCCCAGAGAAATTACGTGTCTGTGATAATTTGTTCTAGCATCAAAGTAAAGATAGCAAAAACTGATTAACTCTAATCTGAAATAATTTGGATAATTCAGATTTTGGATTGTTTTTCTTTTTTCTGGTGGGAGAAAATTTGCATATACATAATGAAGTATCTTGGGGAAGTAACCTAAATAAAGCTTGTAATTTATTTATGCTTTCTGCTACTTTAGGAATGTAGCCTGAAAGTCATGTTATATAGTATTTTTAATATGCTTGCATTTTTTTTTAAATTCAGAACCAGGGATTGAATTTAGGCCCTTGCACTTGCCAGGCAACCTTGGGGTTTAATTGTACAATCTATTTTTTTTTTTTTTTTTAGTATTTAGTACAGGGTCTACAGGGTCTCACTATACATATTGGACTTGTGGTGATCCTCTCGTTTTCAGCCTCATAAGTGCTAGGATTACAGGCCACCCTATCGGGTCCCAATCACTGTCTCAGTGTGCGCTGGGGGTGGGGCCAGCACAGCACACCAGGGATTGAGCCAGGGTCCCAGCGCCTGCCTAAGCAGGAGCTTTAGTCCACTGAGTTATCTGCTGGCCCTAATTGTGCAATCTTAAATAGCTTGGCTTTGGCATTCTCTCTCTTGCTAGATTTTACCAATTATATGTGAAAAATAGATCTGTTGCCTATAAATCAATGTTATTTAATACTAATTTGAAAACAAATTATTCTACTTTACAGATCTTATTTTTATGGTTTCATAGATGCTTCTTTGAAGAAGCATAATTTTCTTTTCTACTTCTGGAAAATGCTATTTATCTTTCAGATATCTTTAAGACATAATGTCTTAGAAGAAACTGTGAGATGTACATGCCTTTTATGGTCTTTCATGATATCCTCTTACCCCTATGCTGAATCAACTCTTCATACTTTAATACTCCATTGGTTTTCTTTAGCTCCTAGATATATTAGAAGTTTTAACAAGAAAAATACCTGTATTCATTTTATATTTTTCCATATTGCTGTATCAATTCTCTGTCTTAGTGCCTAACATAATATATATGCTGAATAAAAACTGGATAAATGATTTTAAAAAAAGCAATAGGCCCACCATATTTGTGTCCCTGTATTTTTCACAAATGTGAATGGCCAAGTGACTATAATTATGTTTATCTTAAGTTTCTGGAATTTTCTATATAAGACGGTTTTACAAAGATTCTAGAATTCCTACACAAAATGTTTGCATCTGACTCTTGTAATATCCATATGAAACTTCAGGTTATGATGGGATAATCATAGAGAGCTAGAGAATACTGAGGCAGGAAAGTTCCTCTCCCTTTAGGTTGGAACTCAAGTATCCTATTTCTAAAGCTTTTTTAATTGGCAAACATTGTTTAAAGATAAAATTAGCTTCCTAATTTGGCTTAGCAGCTCTTCTAAACTGGCTGTAATGATAATGAGGTATGCCTCAATTTATGAGCAATCTAGGCAGGATAGCATGCTCAATCTGCAAATTACTTGCAAAATCTATGAAATGTTTGCAACTCTCGGTGAAAATGCTCTATTAGAATGTGTCTAGGGTCATATTAAAAATGACTGAATGGTTTAAATACCTGTTATTCTTGTAGCTTGTTGCAAGGGACAAAAATCAGATAAACAATTCAGTATTTTGCATGGTTTTTTTTTTTGTGTCCACAGGACTTAAGGAAATAGGTTAGAGAAAAATGCAGCATTGTGTTAAAGAGAGAATAGTACAATCTTCAGATCTTTATTGTATATTTCAATTAGTATTTTTAAAAAATTCTGTGCAAGTAAACAATATTTACCAATATTTACAGTAAGTCTCTTTGGAGAGTCACAGCTTGAGAACATTATGGGCCAAGAGTTAGAAAGTAGAATAAAATAAAAGAGTTTCTATCCTCAAGAGTTTCTAACCACAAGTTTCTACTCTAGCTAGTAGAGGACAGAGCAAAAGTCCAGGACAAACGACCAAGAAGAGGTGAAGCAGAACCGAAAGGATGGGTGGTGCACAGATTCAAAGGCTGTACTGAGAATTCTGGATTTGAGAGAAGAGTCAGAACATGGGGGCTGGGACACTCCAAAAGAGCACTCTGCTACAAGATCTCCTTGCTCAGATAAAACCATGAAGCCAATGGTTTGTGACACTGACAACTGTTCACTGGGAGCCCAGATGACCCAGTTAGTCTACTTTGCATACACCAAACAACCAGCAGCTCATAAAAAACTTTTAGCCATTATTGACCTTGATTAGAATAGAGGCTGGAGCCAAGGAAAGGAAAAGAGGGTTTTTGTGTTCCAGTTTGTAATTTCAACCATTCTCCTCAGGTGCTCACTGTGAGCAAAGTTCTGTTGGCCCTAGAATACAAGAAACACATGCAATCTTTTAGGTATATGGTAGCAACTGCCATAACTAAGTGCAAACGTGTATATCTCTGAGCAAATGGAAGAGCACAGATGGTACAAGAGAACCTTCCTATAGGTCTTGAGCCAGAGCCCATTACTCTCTGTTTCATATAATGGCCTTGTGCAGTAACTGTGGACCATCACACTGCACAGATGGAAGACAGAGTTAGAGGGCTATTGAACGTGTGAATTTTCCCAGTGTGTCACAATTACAGAAACATCTGTGCTAAATAATTTCAAGCTGATCCACTATAAAAATTGGCAATGTTCAATAGCACTCAGTGTCTTCCCCTTCCCTAGTGGGAAAGCACTCTAATGACTGCATTCGGGACGACTACAGCATAAGGCATGTACCTATGCTGATTGCTTGCTGTTGAAAGCAGCCTCATTCACATTATGCTGTTTTTTTAATGTTCTTTCGTTTCCCCTCCTTCGTTCTCTTTTGCTTGCAAATATAAACTGAAAGGGAAATCAAACCATGTACTGCACTTGTCATTGAAATGTTTCCCAGGGCTCAGTTAATGGAATGGCCCGGGCAAGGGCAAGAAAAGGGGGAGCAATAGGGTCTCTCGACAGTAATTGCAGACTGTGCTGCCTGTTAATTCTGATTATATTGGAAGGGGTGATTGGCTACATCTGCACTTGCTCACAGGCCTACTCTTCCACCAGAGGAATTTACTAAGCAGAGAAAAGCTTAGAGCGTGTGTGTGTGTGTGTGTGTGTGTGTGTGTGTGTGTGTGTACAGTTTTTACCTTCAGGAAGCTTGCAGTCTTAAGGTGTGTTTTGTAAACTTTAATGTATGCATGAATGGCCTAGAATTTTTACACATCGATGATGCTTGTTTTGCAGATCAGGGAGGAATTAGACCGCAAATTTTAACAACCTTACAGGTCAAGGTTCTCCATTTCTAACAAGTCCCTGGATGGTGCCCACACTACTGGTATACACTAAAGGACAATGCATCACAGGGCAAAGTTCTAAGACTGAAAAACAACAATAATAAATGCCACACTATTTTCCCTAACCAGAAATTTCAAATGTTCTGTTAAAATAATTAATTAGGAGGTCTAATGAATCAAATTGAATTCTCTGCTTATTCTATAAAAGTTATAAGGTGAATGTGAGCAGAGAATGTATTGGCCTTATTCACCTTTATGCCCTGACAGCTCCAAACCACGTACAGTTTTTACATCAGCCAGGGCTTGGACATACTCTGATATAATCCCTGAAGTAACAAGGAGTCTATGGTGCTTCTCATGGATATCCCCAACCCCAGAATCCAGGAGGCTTTAAACCTGACTTTTCAAGAGTGAATATGTGTACAAGTAGCTTGCGTGTGCTTGGTCAGTGACCGTGTGACACTAAATATTTAAAATCTGACAACACGATCATTTCCCCTGTCCTGAAAAGAACACATGTGGACTGTGAAGAGACACTGAAGCAGGGACCCAGAGGCTTGGTCTGCAGATGCTGAATGGTAACTGGTAGTAGGATGAGTTGTGGCACCTCTACCTTCATTTTTGTTTGTCTCCTTTAATACCCAAAGCTCTGGGCCAGACCCCTGCTCAGCTCTCCTTAGGGGCCACTTACTCATGTAAGGAGTATGTGTAATACAAAGTTTATTCACCCTATATTTACCTATGCTTACTCCCTTTTCAAAACTGAAAACACCAAGATAAAGCCCACTGAGGTAAATTTCAGAATTTTAAAGACACCTAAATCCCAGGTTTCACAAGTTTCAATTACAGACCCTCCTTAAAAAGATGCCTAAAATTATCCAGTCATTGTTCTAAATTTCCAGTCAGCTTGGATTCTACGAAAAGCAGAGCCTTATAGAGCTCTCCATGAGGAGGCTTTCCTACCAAGTGGGAGTAGCTACCCCATCAGGGAAACTGAGGCTGCCCCCTAAGAAAGAGCAGTTATTTCACAATAGAATGAAATGATCTCAAGCAATGATGGGCTCTCCCAGATTTTCCATGTTGACCAGCCATGCCTAGGCATGGATTAGGAACACCTATCTGATAGCTGTGCAAATCCCATATGTTGCCTTTCTCAGAGCTTTCAAAAACCCCAAGGTTTCTGTCAACTCTTTGAAGACTGACATCATATCTCTTTATCTTCTCCTTCACAGCATGCTCATGGTAATGAAAGCTTCTTTCCTGTCCTTCAGTGGTGTTCATCTCCTTGATTGGTATTTTCAGACAAGTGGCTAAACTTTATCTGTTGTGATTCCCCAAGCCAGGGCTCTTGCCTGAAAACTCAAGCAACATGATGACAATTTAAACCCCAGTAAAAGATTCCAGGTTTTCTACTTATTCAGACAACAACAATTTCTCTCCTCTTCCTTCCTACAGACTCCATTGCTACTCACTGATCCTTGGAAGGCACACTGGTACCTGTAAAGCTTTGTAATGGTGTGGTCAACTAGGCTGGGTGAAGAAAACCCTACATTAGTATGGTGTACTTCCTGTTATGTCTGAGAGGTTTTACTAGATGATTGACATATGGGGTGCAAGGACTTGCCCTAATTGCAGGGATAGCAACCAGTGGATGTGTGACCCAGGTAGAAGAGAAAAGAAGTTGGTTCCTGTGGTGGAAGCACCATTCCGCATGAAATGCTGTGTCCTTTGCTGCTGCTGTGGCCAGTTGATAGCAGACTCCAATTTCCTCAGCCTTTCAACACACATTCCCCGCATCAACTCTCTGGGAAGCCTAGAGACCTTCTTAGGCTGGTGCTGCCTCCTTGGCGACAATGTTCTGGGGCTTTGAAATTCTTCAATTGAGTGAGATCCTCCACATTCTGTGGTTAGGTGGCTGTTGAGATCAATCTTAGTTCTGATCCTGAAAGTCTAACAACTATCTGCATATATATATATATATATATATATATATATATATATATATCCACCCACATACATACATGTGTAGGTATTCTAAAACTTTTGTTTCTTTAGGCTACCTAACTAATACAGAGCTCTGTTTGCAGCTCCCGACCTGTTTGCTAGTTGAATGTGCTGTAAAGCATTTCTTTTTCTTTGTTCCTTATTCATTTTTACTTTTTTCTCTTCAGAATTAGTGCAGGGGGCTGGGCCTGTGCATATGCTGAGCAGCAAGCCCTGGCTTGATAGCAATTTCAGTTGCTTGATGCATGAATCACTGTTAGTTCAAAGAAACTAATAATAAAATGTGCCTGAGTATATTTGGTTATCATTTAATATTTATTTATTTATTTATTTTTGTCTTTGTGACACAGGGTCTTGCTATGTAGCACAGGCTGGCTTTGAACTCACTTTGTAGCCCAGCCTGGCTCCAAACTTGCAGTGATCCTCCTGCCTCAGTCTCACCAGTGGTGGGATTGCAGGCATACACCATGAGACCTGGCTTATTTATCTATTATACATTCAGTGGTACTAGTGCCAGTGTCCATTATCTCACTATATTGCCGGGTTTCAGCTGGGATTTGCAATTCTGCTTCTGCTTCCCAGGATGCTGGATCGCAAGGTGGTTATGGTGTGCCATAACCATCAGTCTATCTTTTGGTAGTTCCTGAAAATTACTTGTAACAGGAAGCAGAATGGAAAACTTCCTGGCAGATCCCTGCAATTGTATGCATTCACAGCGTGCAGCATATTTCACTTATTTGTCAAACACCCTTTTACAAGTGTGTGCTACGTACCACCTATCACAAGCCTTCTTTTCTGGAGTTCTGAATCAACTAAAGAACACAGGCAAAAAAAATGACATCATTATATCAAAACTGGGAAGGGCAAATTGAAAGGGTTCAACTAGATTAGAAGATAGAAGGTGAAGTTAGGAATCAGGCAAAACAGATGGCCTGCTGTCAGAGTGTGTGGTTCTGTGTTAGTTACTTAATTGCTTCAAAACTAAGTTCACATCAGTGTAAAGCACATAATAAACTTACTCTTAGAACCACGATGTTGAAAATACACACTTACCACGTAATAGTTATTTCCTAAAATCTCAGTCCATTTTTTTGGTTACAAAAACAATAATAGTACAAAGGTGAGAGCTGTTATGAAGAGAATATGACAACTTCATCCCTAAGGAGCTGACAATTTAATAGAAGAGATAAAAGAGATAAAAAGGTGACTATTAAACTGCTATTCAAGGTAGAGTATGAGAAACTCTATTAGGAAGTTTTAAGAAAGGGCTAGAGAAATAAAAGGCATCCACTGTTGCAGCCTTTGAGTTGCAACATAAAGGAAAGGCAGGCTTAATTTAGGCCAAGAGAAAGAAAAGAGCATTTCTTTTGCTGAGGAATGCAAAAGGAAAACACGGTTAAGTGGTAGAAAATTGTACAGAAGGAGACAGCTATGTTGAGGGGAAGTAGCTGGACATCAAGATGCAGACAGAATGTATGGTAAAGCTTGAACACTAGAAACAAATCCCACAGGCATGGGATTCATGATACTCATTTAGAGCGAGTGTAGATTCAATGCATATGTTGAGCTTGGCAGCATTTTGTGCAAGACAGGGTCGAAAGCCAAGACTCCAGAAAGAGACGA
The DNA here is from genome assembly GCA_002564285.1 of Tympanoctomys barrerae. NCBI lineage: Eukaryota > Metazoa > Chordata > Mammalia > Rodentia > Octodontidae > Tympanoctomys > Tympanoctomys barrerae. The sequence continues at coordinate 22,851 of NDGN011526409.1, forward strand.
GAGGAAAAATGATATTTTTCTAGATCTGAAGATGCAATAGGGCCATTTAAACTGAAGAATCAAAAAGAAAGGCAACAGGAATTGGGCAGGATTTGGAAAGGATTAGAAAAAGTAAAATGCATCCAAGACCTCAGTTTTACCAACAAAGCGACTAGGAGTGCAATGCTATGTTTATAAAAATGTATTTATTTATTTTTTATTTTTTCCATAATTTTTTTGAGAAACAAATAGCAATGAGACAGTTTCAAGACAAATTGGTAGGACAGTTTTAATAATTAACACATTGCATATATTCTTCCTAGTGGTTAATTGC
>NDGN011526410.1:452-15554 GCA_002564285.1 Tympanoctomys barrerae
TTGTTCTAATGGTGTTTGTAAATAGGATATCAAGTCTGCATCTTGTACAGCAAATAACCACTAAGAGGAATGTATGGAACATTTTAATTATTAAAACTGTCCTACCAGTTTGGTTTGAAACTGTCTCATTGCTATTTGTTTCTGAATAAAATTACAGAAAAAAAACATGTTCAATATCTGTAATGCATTTCACATGCCATTTTAACTGTGGTGATAGAAAAAAATAAGGTGCAATCACTAATCTTAATTCAAAATATAGTTCACTTTTCACTTTCCCTTTATTTGACATACATTGGAATTTATGAAAGAAAGTATTTATATTGTTTATAGCTAATAAGTTATAGAAATGATATCACTTTCTATGAATGAACAATTCTTTATCATTGATATGCACACTGGAGACTATGGTTTCAATGAGAACACTGTTGCTTTTTTTTTAATAGTAGATTTGCCTTCTTCTGGAATGTCGTTTTAGATCATTGCCCCAACGCCTGATCTACAGGGGTGTATGAAAGTTGGCTGCTTTATCTAAGACAAGATGATCACTTCCATTTATCCAGCTTTTGCACTAAGGATTTGCTGGTGTCTTTGCTGTGCTTGCCTAGCCCTTCGTATTTTACCCTGCTTTAATCTTACTTTTGTTTTCCATAGCTCTTACTCCCCATGACATTGTGTAGTAACCCTAGTACATGAAAAATCTAAGAATTTCGGAGTTTGTCTCTCTGATAGTACCTTGTTCGATAGATGTTTACAAGGACCACAAACACAAATGCCAGTTCATATCATGCATCCAAAAATAAACCCCTTGTGGGACCGGGGAGATGGCTCAGTGGACTAAGCACTTCCCTGGCAAACCCAAGGGCCTGAGTTCAATCCCTGGTTCTGCCAAAATAAATTAATAAAAATAAATAAATCCCTTCTATGTGAACAGCCTTACAGTTAGAATTTCCTAATGCTTCAGAGAAAGACACTTGGAGGTATCTGTGTACATAGCTTTAAGTGTATGAATTTCTTCTGGATCTGTGTAAGAATTTCTTTTGGATCTTTTCAGTAATTAGCAACATGGATTAAAATGCCTGCCAGCAGGCGCAGGGGCCAGGGGTTCAATCCCCACACCTGCCGTGGTGGTCCTGCCCCTGGGGAGCATGAAGACTGCGACTGAGACTGGGTGTGGTGGTGTGTGCCTATAATCCCAGCATGTGGGAGGATGTAAACAGGAGAATCACTACAAGCCCAACCTACTAGTGAGATCCTCTACACCCAGTAGATCCCTCCCTAAAAATACAAAAAAAAAAAAAAATTAGCAACATAAACTTTGTTGTAAAAAATTATCCACTATGAAATTTAATGGCTCCTTGCACAATCATGTAAACTGGAGATAGATACTGCTTTGTCTCCCAAGCTGGGGAACTCTAGTGATGGACCTACAGGAAAAACTCTTGGGTAGGAATGAGGAACTTTTTCTTAAGAGGAAAAATTTGAGTCCTTGTGGGATGGAACTGCACTGGTGTCCCTTTAGCTGTCATTGTGTTGTCAAGTACACACCCAGGCTTTACAGGCAAGTGTTACTGTTACAGCTTGCATTTTCCTTGTGAGTTTTTGTCTAGAGTAAACAAATGAGACTAAGATGTGGGTAAAATACAATGAATGACTTTCATTTGGTCCTGCTCCTACTGTTTCCCTTAGCTTAGTGCAGTGAACCAGTGAGTTGGTGTTAGGAGAACGTTTCACTGCCTGGAGACAATTTCTTGCTATCTCAACTTGTGGTGGAGAGGAGTGGTGTTTGTATCCATTTTTTGTTGAAATATAAAGAAGTAGAGATACAGCATAGGGTAGAGTGTTTGCTTAGCAATTTAAAGGCCCTCCTCAGTTTGAGACCTAGTATTTAAAAAAAAAATAAAGAAGAAGAAAGAAAAAGGAATATACCAAGAGAGCAAACAAATACCTGAGGCTGAAGCTAAGATACTGTATAAATAACATTATTTGGCTTATAGTTCCAGAGGCTGGGTTGGGTACTTTCATTTAGTGAGTTCCCCCGCTAGATCTCAGCATGGCTGGTGTCACCCTGCAGAGGAAGGATGGGCAGGAGATTCCACATGCAGGGAGGTGGGGAAGTGCCAGGCTCACTCTGTCAGACTATCACACTCCACAGGAACCTGCAAGAATTACTTTGATCTTTTTCTGGGGTGGTGCCCCTGTAACCCAATTATCTCTTCTAAAGGCCTCACCACCTTAGCACATTCACTGTGGAGAATGAAGGTTGTGAAGTGTTTTGGTGGAGACAAGCCTCATTGAATCCTTAGGAGATGGCTTTGGCATTTCAGGCCAGAGAAAGCACTAATCAACCTCCAAAATAAAGCATCCATTCCAAATACTCCAAAACATGAATAGGTCACGATAGAATGCTAGAAAGCACTCAGATACTAAGGAAGGGGAAGAATTATTTTATGGACTACTGATTTTTAAACCAATTTCTGTAAATATGTCCATGATTAATTTTGAAATTTTTTTTGTTTCTTTATTCTTACCTCATTCTCAAGGTCATAGAATGCTCTGTATTGTTGAAATGACAGCAGCTAAAAGAAAATGATTAGAATTGTAAGAAGTGTCCAATACTATGCTGATATCTGATGGTTTGTGAGGGATACATATATTTGGTGCATATATATATGTATTATACATAAAATATATAATCATATATATAGTATAAATATGCACATGAACTATATATAAACATGTATAAACACATATATAGTATATGTTATATATCTTTAACTAGTTTAAAATGTATTTCCTTTTTGCAATATGTTTTTTGTAAGCTACTAGACAAATATTTAATAATCTAAAAATGGTAAGAGTTTACTCTATTTATACAATAAGTCAGATTGAAACATGAGTCATGACTTTAAATTACAGAAAATGAAGAGCATCTCAAATTTAAGAGATTGGTTAATTCCCTCCCAGGAACTAATAGAAGGAATGTGGCCACCCCTTCCATTCTACTGCAAGTCACGCTATTCCATCTAAGATAGTAATTGTCCTGGTAGTCATCAGCATTTTATAGTCTTTCCTCTAAAATTTATATTGTCCACATTTGAAAATAAAGTGTTACTTAAAACTAAATTTTTTGCCAGATGTGTGGAATGAACCTGTAATCCCAGCACGCTAGAAGTCTAGGCAGGAGCACAGCTGCAGTTAGAGCCAGGTCTATACTACCCAGCAAGTATAGATCCAGTCTGATCTGTGCAGCAAGATGCTGCCTCAGAGAAGAACAACAAAAAATTCTTTCATCTATGATGTCAAAGACACTTTAGAGATCACCCGAGTAATGATTATGTTATGCCTTTATTTGGTCAACAGTCTCTGAATTCTTGTTTAGGTTTTTTTGTTTGAGTTTCACGTAAACTGTGAAAGCATGAGTCACACAAAAGCCACAAAGCACCTTCACATTAAGAAAGAGTACCCTGAGCAAAAGTACCCTTTATTGAGAGTCAGGAAAAGATGTCATCTCAGAGAATGCCAATGGAAGAAATCCTCAGCTTTCACAAAATCAGAAGTGAATTAGGAATGTTGCAAGTGGAGAAGATTTGGTTGTAGCCAGTGCCCAGCCATAAATAGATGACCATTATAGGAGTCAGCAGTCCAGCAGCTGCGGGTCATCCAGGCAGTAGGCTGTGCCAGCTATGATTGTTCAAGTATCAGCTCCATCACTTGCTAGCTACGAAGAGAAAGAAAATATTCCTGACTTCTTTGTTTCAGTTTGATTTCTTTAAAATTGGAAAATAGCAATGTATCTATAGCTGTTGAGTGGACAAAAAAAGAGTAAGTATATGCCACTATGATATTCTACATGGGGCCAGGGAGATAGCCCAGTAGAATAAGTGCTTGCCTGGCAAGCTCAGGGTCCTGAATTCAATCCCCAGTACCACAAAAAAAGAGTTCATGTTGCTATTATGTTGCAGACAATGTATGCCTCAGATAGCCTCTAAAATTGCATAAATTAGGTTTCATTTTTCTAAATATTTCCAATTTTATGTACTCATAGGCAATAAAGGGTTAGTACTTAGTTCCTTTACTTAAGAGTTGTTAAAGTTGATAGTTGTTTATCACCATTTAAAATGAATTAGCTCAGGCTTTAGTAATACCTCAAAAAAAATGAGTGGCCTAAATTAAATAGAGCTGTATGTATTTAGCTTTATAAAAAGAAATAAATCTTAAGAGAGGATTTACACTGAATGTGAAAGTAAACTCCAAGTCACAGAGTTCTAATATAGACACTGGCCTTGGGGTGAAATATGGAAAATAAAGGATGGTAGGATTCATACTATTCATAAATATCACTCAGAAGACATTCAGGATGAAATGCTAAATCAGCTCAAGAATAATTTACATAAACCATAAATAATGTGCGAAAGGATTTATAGCTGTTTGGGTTGCATAATTATATTCTAGGGTTTTTTTTTTAAAAGTTATTATTTGAAAGAAAATGATGCTGGGATACAGTTCAGGGTGCAGCACCTGCCTAGCAAGTGCAAGGTCCTGAGTTTGATTTCCAGTCCCTTGCAAGAAAGAAAATGGTAATTCCCTTCCCAAATAAGTCTCACTGCTCCTGTTAGAAAAGAAACAAAATGTTAATATATCTGAATGAACAGTGCAATAGCATAATGGTGAGAGAAACCACAAGTGAGGATGTGTTTCTTGCTTGGCTTCCTTATAGTCATATACTTACTAGCAAATAATTTTTATTCACCTTATTCTAATATAAAAAGATTACTAATTCCTGTCTTTTAAAATTCTAGTTAAAGCCAAGTGAAAACATATTGATAATAAATCTTTGTAAATGTTAAAGAGCATCACATGTAGGTAATTATTTTATTATTTTAATTCCTTAATTAGTCAGGGATGCTAACCCAACTAATGCATAGCCATAATCGCTTTTATACAAATCACACCCATTTGGCAATATTCATAATAATTTTTAATAATAGGATATATAAAGGTATTTTGAGTGAGCTCATTCAATGTAGATTTTGAAAATTTTCAAAATCTTTTATTTATGTATTTATTTGGCACAGAGGCTCGCAGCTCCTCCTGTTTTCAGCCTCCCCAGCACTGGGATTCTGGATATGTGCCACCATGCCTGGTTTTGGTAGCCAACTGAGCATGCTGAAGGAGGGGCCGCCAAGAATGTAGTGCTTGGGTTTGAACTCCAGCCCCTGAGCTTGCCTAAGTAGCCGATTAGTCTGCTGAGCTAGCTCGCTGGTCCTACAATCAACCATTTTCTGCTACATTAAATTCCCTTTCCTGTTTAAGCTAGAAAAGTCAAATGAGGATTGTCTTCAATAAAATACTTTACCTCAGGCTTAAAAAAAGATGGTCATGCAAGGTTCAGACATTTACTATTAAAGAAATGGATGATGCAGAGGATCCAGAAGACAGATTCACTGGTTGTACTATTTGTCAATAACAAATCAGGATTAGAACTCTGTTATTCAGTGGGTGCTTCCACATTCAATATTATCCATTTTATTCTGTTTACATTGATGGATGGATGAATACATTGACTGATTGTAGGAAAAGGCAACATGCCTATAATTGTTTACAACTGTGTTGGCACAAAAGTTGAGGAATGACTTAGAATCAAAGTCCAGTTTATACTCCAAGAGGGTTCTGAGGAACCTTCTTGCCCTAACCAATTTCTCTCAGCATGACAGTATTAGGAAAAAATAGCCCTGGTGTGAAGGTCTGTGGATTTTTATTGATAGTGGCAGGAATCCAGGACTAAGGACAAAAGGTGAATATTAGTGTAGGAGTTCAAGTAGGAGACAGAGGAAGGACATGGTGGTCTGCTAGATGTGTGATCATAGGGCCAATATAGGTAGGCCTTGTGGAGAGGACAGGCTCTGGAGATTATCCTGTAATCTTAACTCTGCACTCTGGGAGGTTTGGGGCTTGTGGATCCAGAGGTCTCTTTGTCTCTAGCCAATGCCCCTCCTCCTTCCAGGAGTAGGAACACAACTTCTTCAGGAGACTAAGGTCACATAAAAATATACCTCCACCCTAGGAGCTGCTTTCTGTGTTATCCACTAGGATTGAAGAACCCATCTAACCTTCTGGGTTAGAGTCATTGTCATTGACTTTCTTTGCATTAGATCGCAGGGGCCCCATGCCTGGCACTGAGTACCTTGTCACAACTTAAAGTTTGAAATTTGATGAGGAACAAAATTAACCTAAAACTATTTCACAAGGTTTTCAATGAGGAGAATAGAGTTCTTAGAATATTATATTTTAAGTGTAAGGCTTTCACTTGACAGTAAGTTATATAACCTTCCTGGCAGATTTACCATTGCATTAACGTTGTTACTTTGGGGCAGGAAGACCTCTTTGAAAAGCAAGATGCTCCTTACAGTGTGCATTATCAAGCTCTGACAGAAAGAAGAAAGCAAAGTGATAAGGGTGCACTCATTCATTTCTGAAGTGCTCTAATTTTCTTGCATGGCAAAGTCTAAGGAACAAAATCCAACCAACAAGCATTTTTAGTACTTTACAATCAAGTTCAAAGCCTTCTTAACATCCAGCTGTGTATTTCTTTTAATTAGCTCACTGCTCAATATAACGCACATTGCAAGTATTCCTTTTTGAATAACTTCCTTGAATAATGCAGCTGGGAGTATAGTCAGTTGAGCATTGATGCAGCTGAGTAGCTGAAATGATGAAAATCAAATGTGAATTCTGATGAAGTAATTTCATTTTGAGCCTTTCATATTTCTTCCCCCTTTAAATTAAAAAGAAATGAAACCTTGAGTTCAGCTGGTTCACTGCCTACTCCATGCCAATTCACATTTCCAGATAATAAAGGTATTTTGTCCAAAATGAATACTAAACACAAATTCTATTTTCTAACGTGATAGTGAGAATTTTTTATGTATAGAGATCGCAGTAATTTGTACTGATAATATAACTGACCTGCTTTGTAAAGTGAAATGAACATGTTATTAATGTTAATATAGTTAAATGTTGCTGAAATTACTCATTATGAGTTGTTATGTTGTCTAAAAATCTTGGTTTATAGTATGTCCTGTTTCACAAAAGAGTTCAATTGTAGAGCATATACAATGATTAATGTGTAATAATTTTTCATTGTGAAATAATATCAGTACCTCTCAATGACCATTTTTACCACATTCTTAAGAATTCAATGAATGTCTTCAGAAATTTAATCAGTAGATAGCACCAATATTTGAAATAATAAACTCAAGAAGTGTAATTCAATGGAAATCTATATACTAACACCTTTTAATTATAACATATATATTTTATATTTAGCTCTGCTTTTTATGTAAATATAATATTTAGTATATTAAACTTTTAAATGTTATACCTTAAAGCTATTTTACTCATTAATTTACTAACTTACTTAAAAATTATTTCTTGAGTTCTGCTTATATGCACATTATACATAATGCCCTTGAAACAGAAAAACAAAAAATATATAAGCTTTAGCTCTCAGTTAGCAGAGCTCTTATAGAAAAAGAGAATATTCACAAGCAAATCAATGCCTACATACCAATCAGAATGACTTTTAAAACTGTGACAATCCCAAGTACTGACTAGGATGTGAAGAACAGCATTGATGCATACTAACAGTGGATGATACCTTGTTGTTGGGGATGAAAAATGGTCCAGCCACTATGGAAATCCACTTGGTAGTTTCTTAGAGAACCATCATATGAGCTGGCATTTAAAGTCTTGGACATTTATCTCAGATACTTGTGAATGTGTATTCTTATAAACATTTATATGCAAATATTCACGGCAGCTTTACTGTGTCCTCAAGCTCACAGTATTTCAAACGTCTGTGAAAACTGGACGATTAAGCATATCATGATGCACACATGCCACGCAGTGCTACTTAAAGACTCAGAAAGACACACAGAATGCGTCTGCACTTCCAAATACGTGGAATCTTATTTGGAGATGAGGACAAAGTAGCTGGGAGACTATTCGATGCAAGGGAAGGAAAGAAAGGGAAGCAGACAAGCAAGTGTGGGTCATGGGGAACATAGGCAGGATCAAGCTGTGCTGTACACATTGAGCTCCTCCCCCACTCTGATCTGGTGGATCTAAAGCGGAGGAAAGGACAAGGGGGTAATGGGCATAATTCAAATATGTTATGTGCTGTACAAATGTGCCAAAATGAACTTATAAATTGATCTGTATAACCAATATATGTTAATGAAAAATAGTGGGGCAAAATCAATTCTAGATTGTGGCTGGTCACCAGAAAGGTTAAACCAGGACTTTAAGGTTAAAAACTTTTCAGTTTTACTTCCAATTCCCCCAAAATAAACCTTCTAGGAAGAGAGGTTCAATGTCAAGTAGGAACTTAATGATCCATGGTTAAATCAATCATTCCTGTGTAGTGATGCTTCCATAAAAACTCAAAAGGGCAGCATCCAGAAATCATGAAGTAGTTGAGCACAGGCAATTCCTGGCGCACATCATGTCCTTGTGTCAGGAAGATTCAAGGTTTTTCTCATGCCTCACCCTATGGCGTGTCTTTAGCTGCTTCCTTTTCAAGATTCTTTATAATAAGCAAGGCCATGTAAATGTTTAAAAATAACAAGTTCTTGGTGCAAGCACTGCCTTGGAGGAAAATCCAAGGATTTACAGTAAGTGATAAACACAAAATTTTGAAGGTTAAATACTACATTGTTCTATTAATGTATTATTTTATAAATTGCAAGATTTTAGAAATTAAATTCAAATTAATGGTTGCAAACGGTTAAAGATATGGTTATGTGAATCTTAAACAGTCAAGCTGCAGCTGTGCATAGTGGTATCCATTTGTAATCCCAGAGTCCTAGGAAGCTGAGGCAAAAGGATCAAATGTTCAACCATGGTACAAGTAGTATAGTGAGGCCTTTTCAAAATTAAAAAAAAATAAATTATAACTAAATCCATCATTTTACAGTAATGTATGCATACCTATGTGTATAATAGCACAATTCATTGTGGCTAAATTATAAAAGCAGCATATGTCCCTCAACACATAAATAAAAAAGTATGGTGGATTTATCTGACATCTATATCTATCATCTATCTATCCATCTACCTATCTATATATTTATCTACTGAGTAGTATTCAGCTACAAAAAATGATAAAGCTGAGTCATTTGTAGAAAATGAGTGAAGCTTATGAACATAATGCTAATGAAATCAGTCAGTTACAGAACAGTAAATATCACACAGTTTCTGTCATATGAAAAACCAAAAATATAATAATATAAGAAATAAAAGACATTGTAATAATTATCAAGAAACAAGTTGGTAGAGATTTTAGAGGTGAAACGGTGTCTGTGAGTGAGTGAAAGTGGAGAGTAGAGAGCTGGGGGATTGAGAGTAAAAATGAACAAGATTCAATGTGCATGTGTACCAATTCCCCGGGATAGATGTAATAATGAAGGCAGTCATAATGTATCAAGAGCATATACTAGTAGAAAGATAATGAAAAATATAAAAACCTGGAGATAGCTATGAATTGTATGGCTAACGGTTCAATTACCACTACAGGCAAAAGAAAAACAAACTCCCCTCCAAATAAGGAGCCATTGTGATGAGAAAACTGTTCCATGTTTTGACTGCAGTGGTGGATACATGAACATACATACAGAAATGGTAAAATTGAATAAAATCACACATACACATTGATTATAAAATGATGAATTATAAAGATGGTGAAATGGTTAATAGCAGTACACTGTACCAATTTTAATATTTTGGTTGTGATATTCTAATAGTCTCATAAAATGGATTAAGTATATGGGATAAAGTGGACATTAGTTTTCTGGTATTATTTATACCTACATGTAAATATACGATTATCTACATGAAATTTTAAATAAAAATAGAATGACCTGTGAAATATATGGTTAATGAATAAATTTGTAACATTTTTCACAAAGACGCATTGCCATTAAAGACCCTCAGAATATTTTCCTTTCCTTTGGACTCACCTTCTGAAGCATTTCTGGAAATTGTCTTTTGTTATGTGAAAATTACATACTTGCTGCTGTTGATATATGCAATCCAGTGGAAATGCGGGCTTGGAAAAACATTATTTTGTGTGTTCTTTTCTATCATTTTCAGCATATCTGTCACAGAATGACTGCTTTTCCCCCAAAGTCTACATGATTGTGAAAGGTAAACATTTGGGGGAAAAATCATAAAATCAAGGCAGCAAAGACAACATAACTCAAAGTATTAACAAAAGAGGACCGCAAAAAATTCTTGATAAAATTTCAATAAAGAGATAATTGTGCTCAATGTGAAGATTTTTTTTTTTTTTTTTTTTTGGACAGGATCTACAGGGTCTACAGGGTCTCACTGCTTAGATCGGACTCATAGTGATCCTTCTGTTTTACAGCCTCCCAAGAGCTGGGATTACAGGAGTGCTCCACCATGCCCAGGCTCAATCACTGTCTCAGTGCACCAAGGGGTGGGGCCTGGGGATGGAATTTTGGGCTCCTGAATCTGCCTAAGCAAGTGCTTTAATTTGTTGAGTTATTTTGGCACATGAAAATATATATATATTTCATGTATTTGGCACAGGGTCTCACTATACAGATCAGACTCACAGTGATTCTCCTGTTTTCAGCCTTCCCTGCACTGGGATTATAGGCATGAGCCAACAGCCCGGCTGAACACACCTGGGGTGGGGCTAGCACCACATGTGGTGCGAGGGATCAACCCCAGTCCCTGAGCTTGCTGAAGAAGGTGCTTAGTCTGCTGAGCTATCTTGCCAGCCCATACTACAATAATTTTTAAGGTTTAACATTCACCACATTTTTCAATCAAATATTATTCAATAAGATATGAGAGTTGCTTGTACTGAAATTTGTAGTAATTATAGCAATAGTATAAAGACAATGCAGACATTTTGTGTATTTTTCCTTTGATGCTTGATTGATGAATTCATCTATCCATTTATTTATTTACTTATTGTTATTATTTTACTCACTTTAACGGGTTTAGATTCACATTGAGAAGCTTGGTGAAAAATATTTATGTTTACTTATGAAATTCAACAAAATTTCTTATCATTTAAAAAGTCATTTAATTTCCATTAATGTGATGTTCTTTAGTTTTTGCTTTTTTATTCATGAGGTAATATCAGGTCACCACCTTTTCCCAAAGCAAAATAATAACAAAATTTCTGTATTTCACTTTTTTTTTTGGCCAGCGCAGCCCATCCTGAGGGCAGGCTGGCGTGGCATGTGGTGCCAAGGATTGAGCTGCAGTCCCCTGCGCCTGCCTAAGCTTTCCTAAGGAGGCACTTTAGACCACTGAGCTATCTCGCTGGCCCAGTATTTTACTTCTGATTACATATTATTCCTGTACTTTACTTCTGAGCATATAAAACTTTCTTCTTTCTGATCTGAATCTAACACTATATATTCTCTTCTTTTTCTTTTGAAACTGAACAGAGGAATGTAAATAAGTGAAGCCTGGACAATTTAGTAACTTAGAGAAACAATGTCTCAAAATCAAAGGAAATGAGCTGCAGATGTCAGGACCAAGGTATGGTGCAAAGCCCAGTGCTGACAAAATCCTCAAACCTTCACACATAATGTCATGCTGTCAGATACAAATGTGTGTGTTGTGGATTCTTTTCATGCAGGGCAGCTTCACAGATTAGACTTGGTTTACTTCTTTTGTGTCAAGAGAAGGCATACTTGATGGTGCTTATTGTGTTTTAGAAAAATATCAGTTAAAGTGAGGATTTTTAATGAAAGAGTCACTTGGTTCTGAACTTTCTGCAAACAATTTTCAAGTTATTACAATGTGTTGGTAGTGGATAAATAATTTGATAATGAATAAGTTCTTCCATGTAGAATTGAATAGCCTAGTGATAATTGAACTTTCACTGTGCTATTTTATAGGCTTTGAGACAGGCCATTTTTCTTAAAATTTCATCATTTATATGAAATCAAATTAAACCAAATATCTTATGTCACTCTACCTGTCCAAAATTATTAAAGACATACGGATTAGTAATGCCCTGTGAATATATTCATAAATTGTATTATGCATATAAGTTTCTGACTTAATTATGTGCATAAGGCAATGAAAATAAATAACTTATTTCCAGTTTAAAAGAGTAATTATTATTTTTCCAACAAGTGTAACATTTCAGTATGTTTTTATTCTTTTTTAATTTTTATTTTTACTAGTACCTATTTGCAGAACATAATGATTACATTTATTGTGGAGATTTATTCTTGTTGAATGATTTTATTTAGACTCTCAGAGAAAAAAATTAAAAATTTGATTACATGTATTTCATCAAAATAATTTCCTTTAACAAGTGCCCTTGATAAAGAAGTAGTCAAATAATTTCCATAAAAGGTAACCTTAAAATTTAGGCCTATGCTTAGTAGTGACAGAAATCCTTTATAATTTAGAAATACAACTTTTAAAACATTCAGACATTTTAGATCCATAAAGTTAGCATAAGAGGATTATATGTTGACAGCCTATTCTACTTTCAAGAGATAAAATTGGTCAAGATGTAAGTTACATAAAGCAATGACACTATTTTTATCAAGTGTTACAGTTAATCTAGCAAGGAAGGTTCTTGTCTAACTACATAGTTCCCTTCAAATAACTTTAGATTTGTAGTCACTTCGAAATCTTGTTCTTTTGGAAAACTCTGAGGCTAAATAAATGACAATCAAAAGCAGGTTATGTGTATGCCATGTGCTTGTGTTATAACTTGCTAAATTAGCCATTACACGTCAGCTATAACACATGAATATCCTACACAGAAAAAGGCAACCAGTAGATATTGTCATGTCTAAACAGCAGTCTATGAGGCTGTCAGTAGGCAGATGGAAACATTCCACTTCACATGACTTCCTCAGGACCTGCAAACTCAAATGCCAACTATGACCAAATACCATTTGTTACAATAATTGCAATTTTTACAAGTACTTAAGCATGGATGTTGTCATATCATGTGCATTAGGTTACACCCAAATGAATGTGTTTATTTTGAACTGTTAGCATAATACCAGATAAACAACTGAGAGATAGATACTGTAACTGTTTCCAACCATTTATTCACATGTAAAAGTTGCTTTTCACACACACACACACACTCACACACACACACACACACAGAGATTTCTCTGTGAAAATGCTTTACAGATTGGCTCAAACACTTTTGGAGACATGTATAATAATTGATGTGAGAATCAACGTATAATAAGAAGTGGTAGCCATCCATGTATGTGACAGATTCATATTTTGTGAAATGTAAATTTCTGTGAAATGTTACTCTTTCTTTTTCTATGCTCAATATATTGAGAAAAGACAAATTAATCCCAAGTGGGCTAGTTCAAGGACAACACTAAACTTTTAATGTATAAAAGAACATTGTGACATGAAAAAAAAGAGACTATGCTTACATTTACATTATAACTCCCAAACCACAAACAGGCAGAAAACTACACCTGGATATTAACAGTATTAACAAATGACATAAGAGATGGGAAACAGAATTTTCTATAATAGAATGCGGTGCTCATTTAGACCAGAGTAAATTGGCATAAGACTAGGGTTACAGAGAAAGCTTGGAAGTCTAAGTGCCTGCCTGAAAAGTGCAAGGGCCTGAGTTCAATCCCTGGAACTGCATTCCATACAGACCCCAGAACCCCACCATGCCAGCCTGAATCCAGGTATGGTGGCTCACACCTGTAATCCCAGTGCTGGGGAGGTTAGGACAGGAGGATCATTGTGAGTCTGAACTGCATAGTGAGAACCTGTATCAAATAAATAAATAAATAAATAAATAAATAAATAAATATTTAGAATACAGATAAAATGGGGAGGATCTACAAATGAAGGGTCTCAAAATAGGGGAGTCTCAAAAGAGCCAAATGATGGAAGCTTATCCATTATAGAACTTGGGGTTTCTGGAGGAAGTAGGGACAAGTAATGGGGTGACAAGGGAGTAAACATAGACAAATAAAGATTGTCTTATGGGATAAAAAAAATTCTCAGTTAATACCAGAAGTCTTTTTTGTATAGATGCAGTGTACTTAAAATGATTTTAACAAATAAATATAATTTTGTTGCACAAAAGGAAACTTTTTAGGGCTATTTCTATGTTTGCACTTACTGAGAATAACCAGTCCAAAATATACCAGGAGTTGAATTCTGGAGTGGCCTCTCCCATCTTTGCTATGTCCCAAGCCTGACCAATGACAATATAGAGTGCATTAGCAGCTTTTTTGACTTTGGAATAGAACACCTAATGATCACAAGTTGAAGTAAGGGAGCCCCTGATTGGCTGGTATCAGGGAGGAGCACATCACTGAAGGCTGTGTCAAAGCAAAGAACTTTAGTTCTTGGCCTGGGAAGCAGAGTATGGGAACAGTGGCAGAGAGAAAAGGACAAGAGGCCTTATATGATACCCAAGAGCATCTCCACCGCTCACTCAAACATAATCATAGTTTTACCTTTAAGAACTGCATAGTTAGGTAAATAAAATGATTCTCTTAGGGCGAATTGCCTTGAATGATTGCATAGTAAGTTTATTAAGTAACCTGAGAAATATAATAGAGATTTTCTTCTGCAGAGCTATTTACATAACAGAAAATGATTTTCTGAGTACAAGTGTTTCTCCATCGAGGTACCCTGGCTTACCCTAGAAGTGGGGTCCATCTGAGGCCACAATAGGCACTCAGAGAGCAGTTTGTCCACATTACAAAGCAGCCACAGTGGAGGAGTTCAGGAACAACTCAAGGTCAAGATTGCTTCTACCAATTCTTGCCAGCCAGGGCAGCTGCCAAGCAACCAGGGACTCACAGAAACCACTTTCCGTTTGAAGATAAAGTTAAATTTACAATATCTCCTCTTTTTCTCCTTATTGACACTTTCCCATGTGGTACAATTCCTCAATTTCCTACTGAAAGTTGTCTGAAATACAAATAACTAAATTATATTTGTCCTCTGAACTAATTGATATTTAGATTACAGAATGCGACTTCTCAATTGTAATGACTTTCCTAAAGCAAAGATCTTAATTCTAGAAAAGAT
>NDGN011526424.1:0-11849 GCA_002564285.1 Tympanoctomys barrerae
AGAAGATGCAGACACAACTACAAACATACTCAGCCACCTTATCTTTGACAAAGGGGCCAAACACATTTACTGGAAGAAAGATAGCCTCTTTAGTAAATTGTACTGGAAGAACTGGCTTTCCACATGCTGAAGGCTAAAACTAGACCTATGTCTATCACCATGCATGAGATTAAAGTAAAAATGGATTAAAGACCTAAATATTGAAACCAAAACATTAAACCTACTAGAAGAGAAAGTAGGTAGAAATCTTGAAGATGTGGGATGGGCAGAGTTTATGAACAAAAACCAAACCAAGCATGTGAAATACTTCAAAGAATCAACTACTGGGATCCTATCTCACTAAAAAGTTTTTGCACATCAGAGGAAGTCACTGACCAAGTAAAAAGAAAACCTACTAATTGGGAAAAAATTTTAGGCAATTGTCCCATAGACAAAGGACTTCTATCTAGAGCACATAAAGAATTTGGAAAAAAATCATGCCTCCAAAATTCAAAGACCCAATCCAAAAATGGACATCTGAGATGAATATACACTTCTCAAGAGGAAGAAATACAAATGGCAAATAAATACATGAAAAAATGTTCAGCATTATTAATCATCCAAGAAATGCCAATTAAAACAACACTGAGATCCCATCTCATCCCAGAAAGAAAGGCTACCATCAGGAAATTAACCAATAACAAATACTGGAGGGGCTATGAGTAAAAACCCTTCTCCATTGTGGGTGGGAGTGAAGACAGGTACAACCACTGTGGAGATCAGTGTGGAGATTTCTGAAAAACCTAGGATCAGAGGTCCCATTACACTCAGTGATCTCCCTGCTGGGTACTTTTCCAAAAGAATTAAAAACGTAACACCACAGAGATAAATGTGCACCCGTTTGTAGCAGTGTAATTTGTCATAGCTAAATCTAGAAAACACCCCAAATGCCCATCAGCTGAGGGATAGATAAAAAAAATGTGGTATTTTTATACACTGGAGCATTATTTAACTATGAAGAAAGATAAACTTGAGGCTTTTATACTTAAATAGACGCAACTGGAGGCTAAAGTGAAATAAATCAGACTCACATGTGTAAACATTTTATTGTTTCCCTAGTGTAAAAAACTGAAAGAGTAAACAAGACCAGAAATGTACAATAGATACTGTGAAAGTGAAAGAAACTACCCAAAAGGAAAGAACAACTGGGTAAGGGAAAGGAGAAAAGAAGAGAATAGAAAAAAATATACATATATATACAAACACAAGATAGCTAAGATAATTATACTACTACTTTCTATTAGTTCATTGTAAGGAAGTTTGTGCTCACATCATTTGATCAATTTTACTCACCTATATCTTGTAATCTGAGCAACTACTTTGGAGATAACAACTTCCTACTATCATGTTTTAAGATTCTGTATCATTGTTTTCATTATTTTTCTCTCTTTAAAACAAAAAACCAGACATAATGGAGGTGCTGAGTATGGAATTAATAAAATATTAAGATGCCATGTAACTATATTTGTACTGATGTACCCAAATACACCAAGGAAAGCAGAAGAGAGAGTAAATTGATAATTCCTAGCTATTAAGAGTGAACTGTAGTATTTTAAAATTTGTAGGTAGATAAGAGGAACCAGTTAGAAAGTAGTTGCTCCAGAAGGGCAGAACACGTTAGGGCTTAATCTAGCAAGTTTAGTTTTAAACCTTGGTAGTATTAAACTTTGCAGCATACATGTATGCATTATTTTATGTAAAATGGTTTGTCTCAAAAGAAAAAAGTAGTTTGTTTCAAAGTGAAAACTAAAAAAGGGTTGTGATTGTAGCTGTAGCTGAGTGGTACAACAGCACCCCTGGGTTAGTCATTTGGTGTGCTCCTGCTGGGAAAAACTACCCCTTCTCCAGGAGAGTCACCCTTGGCCCTGGCATCTCAGGCTGGGCAGACAAGCAGCTCTGGGTCATCCCTATGTCCTGGTATCACCACACCACCACCCCAACACAGAGCAGCAATCACCCAACAGTTTCCAGGCTGAAGCAACCCACAGCCCTGGCTGTAAAGGAGGAAGTGGATCCCCACCCCGCCCCCTTCCTGGCCCACCTGGACTCACCAGAAGATAAACACACCACAGACCAGTGTGGCTTGAAAATGGAACTTGACATGGCACAGTCAGAGCTTATAGGTCCCTTTGGTCAAACACTGGACAGAGCCCAGGAGACCAGCTGTGCCTGAACACCACCTGATCCTGCTTCCTTCCGGGAGCCCCCAATCTGTTGCCCTCCTGCCAACTGTGTTTAGCAGTCTTCCTTGGGGGCTGGCAGGTTTATCAGTACAGAGGAGAACAACGCTCTTGTGTTTAAAATGAATGGCCACACAAAAGTTTGGTGGGACAAGTGACACCAAAGTGAATGACAAGAAAGCTGTCAGATGCCTGCACCTTGTAGAAGATGCTGAAAGGAGATGTGCCTGTCCTGCTTCTGTGCTTTCCAGCCTGGACCCATTAACTCCACCTGATGTAGATTTAAAGGAAATTATCAGAGCAACATGCAGAAGTCCCACAATGACCACTGCTAAGAATGTAGGCGTAGAAGATTCTTTGACAGCGACTATGCCTAGTGCACTCCTGGGGTGGGGGCTCCAGAGGTGGCTGGATCTAGAGTGTGTGATGCTGGAATCAAGGGTGTGTGATTACTACATTGGTCCACTGATTAATTAGCCATAGTTCTGGGCACAGATTAGGTGAAGGCCCACCCCGGGTGTTAGTGCTATCCTGTGTTGGCTAACTATGAACTGAAACTGCTATAGACTATAAGCTACAATAAATCTTAACTAAGACAAGAGTGGAGAAATCCTACATGGTTCCTCCAAAGTTGAGGATATGCAGCGTTTGGAGATCTTGTAAGTGTCTTAGTTACTTTTTATTCGTTGCTGGGACAAATACCCGACACACAAAATGAAGGAAGAAAAGGTTTATTTAGCTTACAGTTACTGGAGGGTTCAGTCCATATTCCGCTGGCTCCAAGGCAAACAGCAGCAGTTCATGCGGCAGAAAAGAATGAAGAGCAGAGGAGGAGCAGCAGGTGCGGCGGCGTCCATCAAGCCTCTCTCTTCCTTCTGCACTGACTGCGAAGACCGACCAGTGCAGTAAAGATTGGAGTTCCTCCAAAGTGGCGGCTGCTGAGATCAAGCTCCTCCGAAGACTGACTTCTCCACAGAAGGGGGCGGGGCAGCAGGAAGTCAGGCAGGGGGCAGGAAGCCTTTCTCAATTCCTGGGCCCTGCCCACCTGCAGGGCGAGGCCCCCAAGCTGCCAGGGCTGATTCAGCCAAGTTGACACAATGTATCAACTAACACAGTGAGTATGGCTAAAAGGAAATTATTCCTCCAACAAAGGCTGCAAGAACTGCCCAAGGACCACAAGGTGGGCCTCTCACCAACAACTTGAGAGGAGGCCCTGGAGAAAACAACTGAAGACCAAGCCTGCTGTTCAGGGAAATGGCTTGCTGCTGTCATCCAAATGTACTGAATTTCTTTTGTATCTTTTTAAATATAAAGATATGCCCCCCACACACATTTTTTTAGACAAAAATCTCACCATGTAGTTCAGGTTGGCCTTGAACTCATGATGATAAGGCTACTCCAACCTCCCTGGAGTTTAAGGGGTTGGGAATGCCTGCACAGGGAATATGCAGACAGGCAGAGAAGACTGCTTGTGTGCCCTTACACCAGGAGGTGCCAGGAAGCAAATACCCATAAAAAGAACCTGAAGTAATGTCCCAGGCTTTGAAATGCAGGGAGCTAAGGGGACAGCGTAGCCCTAACCCTAA
Organism: Tympanoctomys barrerae; assembly: GCA_002564285.1. Classification (NCBI taxonomy): domain Eukaryota; kingdom Metazoa; phylum Chordata; class Mammalia; order Rodentia; family Octodontidae; genus Tympanoctomys; species Tympanoctomys barrerae. Next base: position 3,806 of record NDGN011526424.1, read on the forward strand.
CCTTCATAAAGTAAAGGCTACACAGGCCCAGAAGGCTCTGCACAGAAGACTGGGTCCTGTTCTGAGGCCACAGGAAGCTCTTGCAAGTGCAGACTCTGGCTCTGCCTTTCATGCAGATGAAGGAAGCAGCATAGCACACAAGTGCCTGCCTGGCTGAGAGCAGGGCCCTGAGGGAGCTGGGCTCCCATAATCCCTCTGACCTTTATTTCAACAGCCCAATTTAGCCATAAAGACTTGACATAGACTAAGCGCTGGCTTAGGTGAGCGTAGGGGCCAGGGTTCAATTCCTGGCTCCACATGTCACGCCGGCCACGCCCGTGGGCACGTTAAGCCTGTGATGGAGTATGGCTGCAGTGATCCTAGCACTAGGGAGGCAGAAATCATAAGGATCACTACAAGTCTTGGCTGTGTAGTGAGATCCTGCACACACACACACACACACACACACACACACTTGACACAGCTTGTGTAAGCCACAGAGCTGACACAGCCCTCCCACATAGAGGGAGTACTGATTCCATTGTCCTTGCTCACACACAGCGAAGCCCTGCTCCACCTGTGATGCTAAAGCTCATTAGGAACACCAGGACCCCACCAGTACCAACATGATGCTGCAGGGTGGAGCAGTGCACAAAGCAGCCTACCTCTGTGGTTCTGACCTTGGGCCACACAGGCCCAAGGCTGGGAAGGACACTACAGTTTACTTCATAGTGAACTCTCAACATTTGTGAAGCTTAAACTTAAGCTTCTGCACACTAAGAAATACTGCTAACTTCTGGAAAGTTACCGAATTTGGTGTCAACTCAAGATATAACAGAAAACTCCTTTCACAGAGACCTCTGTACATGACCTCATTGTGCCAAAGATTTAACCACTCACTGGACACACAGACCTTCTTGGAAATGAAGTTGGAATTGTGACTCCTACTACAGTCCTATCTCATTTAGCCCATAATGCTTGCAAGATACAGAAGCTTCATGTAAAAATCTACATGTCCAAATCTTTCTCAGAAAAACCCAAACTTTCTAGCAACTGGATAGACCTGAGGGGTGCTCAGCTCCCTACCCACTCCCTCACCCCTGCATCCTCTACCTCTGAGCTCCTTCTTTACTGTGCCATAGACACAACCTCTGCATGCCTGTGCCACCTTCTGCACCCCAAAGGCATGCAAGTCACCACCTTCTGCACAGACGTCCTACCGGCCTTCCTGCTCAGGTCTGCACAGTTGGCCAAGAGGTGTGTTTGTCACTGCCTACAGGGATCTATAGGGGTTCCCCTGGTGCAAATCTAACCTTTAGTGTTCACATGACATACTCACTGCTAGATAGCTCCTCTAAATGTGCAGTGTGGGTGGGCAAACTTATAGGGATCCACTGGACTCAGTCAGATTGGTTCTATCTGCTAAGAAATGGCAGGAATGAGAAAAAGACAAGAAGACAAAAGCTGGGCTAGGTGGTGGCTGGTCTGCCTGGTAGGTGAGAAGAACCCAAAACAGTCATTTATTTATACCTTTGCAAAGTTAGTAACGCGTGACACAAGGGTGCCTAGCAACTAATAGCTGACCTTAACCAGACAGGATGTTTATCCCAGGACCGAGGTAGCTTGTTTGCTTTAGGCACTGAGGCCTAGTTCTGCCTACACACCTTTGACCAATGTTGTGGCTTCCAGTGGCTCCCAACACAAACTTGCTACTGCCAACTCTCTCACCTGCTCTTTCACTAAAGGTGCTAACCATCAGTCTTTGCACGTGGTCACCACACTCCCCTTGGCCCAAAACTCATGCAGGAACCTGGGAGAAACAGTCCATGATTATCAGCACTTTGCCATGATAGACTCAGAGGAAGGATGCAGACAGAAGACAAAACAACCAACACAGATCACGGCTCTGCAACTGACACTTGGGGATAATGAAAGTCAAAACTCCCGTAATGAAGAAAACCTTCCAAGGAGTGGTCCTCAGCCTGGGGCACTCTGGGGGGCTGAGACCAGAAGGTGGGGCTGGTGGGAAGAGAATGAAACACCACTTGAAGGGACAGTGAAACACCAGTCCCTTCTTCTTCCTCTGTCTGTGTTTCTTCTCTTGTTTTTAATTTATTTTAACAAGAATAGAAAAATGATAGATAAAACATTAGAAACAACGCACAATGTCTTTTTTAAAGACAAGATGATAGGTATTCAACAGAGGTTATAATGCAAATATATGTTATCTTCAATGTTTTTACTCACATTACACATATAAACATGTAAAATTAGTCAAAGTAAAAATTTAAAGCATTAACTTCTACCTGAAAAAAGCCAATGGAAATTATCTATTCTGTGTATATACATACATGGTTTTTCTCCTTCCTTTTTATTTTTGCAATCTTTTCTCATTTCCCTCATCCAATTGTTTATTCCTTTTGTTCAGTTTCTTTTCCTTTTACTGTATGTATTATACCTTTCAGATTTCATTAATCCTTTCAGGTTATTACACTAGGGAAACAATACAATGTTTACACATGCAAGTCAAATTTATTTCACTTAGCAGTATAGCCTCTAGTTGCATCCATTTAACTATAAAAGCCTCAAGTTGATTTGATACTCTATTTGGAAGATGACATGATACTCCATATGGAAGACCCAAAACACTTCATCAAGAGACTCCTAGAATTAATAAACAAATGCAGTAGCATAGCAGGATACAAAGTCGACACCCAAAAACCAATACTATTCTTCCATACAAACAACAAACTCACTGAGAGGGAAATTAGGAGAAACAACACCCTTCACAATAGCATCCCAAAAAATGGAAATACTTAGGTATTAATCTAATGAAGGAAATAAAAGATCTATATTATGAAAATTAGAAAACTCTGAAAAAAGAGATCAAAAAGGATTCCAGAAAATTGAAAGATGTTCCTTGCTCATGGATAGGAAGAACTAACATTGTGAAAATAGCCATACTCCTCCCAAAACTGCTATACAGATTTAATGCAATCCTGATCGAAGCACCATTAGTATACTTCACAGATCTAGAGAAAACATTCCTAAAATTAATTTAGAACCAGAAAAAACCTAGAATAGCAAAGGCAAGCCTGGGCCACAAAAACAAGGCAGGAGGCATTACTACCCCTGACTTTAAATTATACTATGAAGCTACTGTGATAAAATCAGCATGGTACTAGAAAAAACAAAGACCTCTTCCCCTCTTTTGCTCCTGCTCTGAGATGAGTTGTGCTGTTCCACCTTGATTAGTGGTCTTGCCACACGCTCAAAGCAACAGTGTCAATCAATCTTGATGGATATGTCTGAGCTGTGACCCGGAATGAGCTGTCTTCCTCTGTACTTGTTCTGGCTTCTCTCAGGTACTTGTTTCAGGAGTGGAAAGCTGCCTAGCACACCTTATAGTCATTCTCTGCAGGAGGGAGCAAGGAAAAATAAAGCTCCTGAAAATTGTTCCAATAAGACTTATCAGATACCTTTATAGCTGTCAACTCCTCTGGTCCAGTTATTTTATTGCTAGAAAATTGAGGTTGTGGATATAGCTAAGTGTTTCAGGCAACTGTCTGGCAAGTGCAAGGTTCTAAGTTTGACTCCTGGTACTGAAAGAAAACAACATAAAAATAAAATAAAATCTCAAAAATGCACATAGATGTTCATCTTAGGGCCTTTCAACACTGGAAGATATAAAAGAGGCCAAACATTCAACCTCAGGGCCCTGGAGAGTCATCAGGTAGCCACATCATGAAATGCCATATATCCACTAAAATGCTTATGGGGTTTTTAATGACAAGAAATACAACTGACAGGGAAATACAAAATTAGATATTATGACCGTCTTATAAAAAATGCAAGAAATGCCAAAGGCTGCTCTAGTGGAGTGGTGAATGCTCTTTGTATATTTCTCTACTTTCTACATATTTCATAAGCAAAAGACATTAGGTATAATGTCATAATAATAAAAAAAAGATTTGTCAGTGCAACTCTAAACTCAGAGGTGACACTGGTCTCCTCAAGAAGGCTGCATCTGAGATGAGAGTCCCCAGGTGAAGAGCAGGACCTCTCACAGCAGGAACCAGTGCTCCCCGTTCAGGTGCAAGACCAACCCTCCGCTCTGCTTGGTTGGCTTCTGACCTGGCTCCTGGTTGCCTGAGGTACAGGCAGGTGCTGAACACACTCAACACACTCCCCCATACCTCAGGAGTCACCTTTTGGCCTGACACTGGTGTCCAACACACAATGTCAGGGAGAAGGGTCCCCTCTGAGGGAAAAGGCTAAACAGCTGAATGGGGAGGGTAGAAGTAGAGAAGAGAAGATGCTCAAGGAGCAAATTAAAGTTGAGGCAGGAGAAGGAACATATTTAAGCATAGAAGTGACAACAATGCTCTTGTGTGGCTGGAGGCCTGGAAAGCAATCAGAAAGGGAGTGGGTGCTGTGTGGGATCCAGGCCTGAGTCTGCTGACCATTAACCTAGGCTGTCCGGCTGCATAATCCCTGACTGGATAGATGAGATGGACTAACACAAGTACCTTTTGTTTTTAGGAAAGGCATTGAACTGTGGATCCTGGCATACGACAGCAACTCAGTACTCTGGGATGTTGAGGCAGAAGGATCACAAGTTTCAGTCCAGACTACCAACTTAGTGATTTAGCAAGATTCCTTGTCAAAAAAGAAAAAAAAAAAAAAAGTAAAAGGACTAGGCACAGTTTAAAGCAAAAATCTGTGTTCACTCCCCTTACCACAAAAAAGAGGAAGAAGGAGAGGAGGAGCAGGAGAAAGGGGAGGGGAAGAAGAGAAAAAGGAAGACAAAGAAAGAAAAGGCAAGGAAAGAACGGAGATCAGCCGTGGCCTCCGGGATACAGCATAAGTCCCTTCACTCCCATCTTAAATTAAAGTGGCTGCTCCTATCAGAACGCAGACGCCACCCACTCAGGCCAGCAGCGCACGAGGCACTGCTTACTGGTCAAGCCTGTGCAGTGACAGCCACTGCTTTTCCAGCATTAAACGTGAAGCGCAGGAAAAAGCTAGACGGCTTGTGTCCCCAGAGAACACACTGGAACCAGGTCAGCAGAGCACCAGTCTCACATACCCTACCACACCGCACCACCCCAGCACCCGGAGGCCCAGGGCCAGCACCGCACCCCGAGGGCGCCCTCCAGCAGCTCTGGAGGAGCAAGGGGAGCTGAGTCACCGAGCACTACAGACTGGACAGCACTCTGCAACCTCACCCCTCAGCCCAGAGGGGACAGTTACACGTGCTGCCGGCTGCAGGACTCTGGGTCAGGAAAGACACCGCCAGGACCTGCCTCTGTGCAAAGTCAAGCTGGCGCTTTCTGTCTGGGTTCAGGGTTCCACTACGGTGAAAATGACAAATGCTTGGCAACGTAACTACAATTGTCAAACTTCCTAAAATAAATTAAACTTAGGAAAGTTGGGGGGCGTAATAGGGAGTTAATTATATCTGGGTGCCTGGCTCGGACATGTGTTGTTAGAAGAACAGCTCAGCTGTTCATAGGCTATTTTTAGAGTTTAGTTTCATGGGTTTTGTTTTTCAAAAACAAGGAGTTTGGGAGCAATTTCCACAGCAATTTCTAACAATTAGCCCCCCAACGTGGTGAAATTGTTTTAGGAACACACGGTCACTTCTACTTTTGCAGTTCTCCTGAGCACTTAGCAGTACAAATCTTTCTACGGAGTCTGCTTCCCATACAGAGGAAAGTGGAAAGGCAAGCTGGGAGTTCTCCTAGGAGCAGACCTGAAGTTGCTAGGTGTGACAGTGAATGCAGCTCACCAACTGCAAAACACACAACCCCGATAACATAGATCCAGGCTGCGTGGTTTGAGTTTTGGTTTAAAGATTGCCCTGAAGGAAACCATTAAGACAAACTGGGAGGCAAAGCCAATTCTTTCAGCCCCAGAAGAGGCCCCACTCCCTGCACTCCCCGGGCCTCAAGGAAGAGGTGCTCGTCCAGCATCCCAGGCTGTGTGCTTCAGGGAGTGCCATCTGCGAAGGCTGCGGTATGACTTCCTAAACTTGTGATCACCAAAAAACAAGAGCTACGGCTCTCCACGCAGGGGTGCGCACAGCTGGTCACTTACTGCTGGCAAGACAGGCTCTAAAATTTTTTAAGTTGTTCATCAGTGCTCATAAGCTAAAACAAGACTTGACAAGTGTGCTGCATCTAAGAAAGCCATCCCTAAAATGCAGAGACAGCCGACAGAATGGGAGAGCTGTCTATCCAACAAGGGAAAGGGTCCAGAACACACAAGGGAACCCAACAGCAAATCCAGTCCGAAAGTGGGCAAATGAGCTGGATAGATCTTCCTTAAAAGATCTTCAGATGGTCAATAAACGTATGAAAACATGCTAATTATAAGAGAAATGTACACTAAAACCACAACGAAGCACTTGTACAACCATTAGAACAACTATGATCAAAGCTGAGAAATGACAGATGCTAGTGAGGATGTGGAGGGTGGGACTCCAGTTGGTGCTGTGGGACAGTAAATTCACACCTCATCTGTGGGAAGCAGTGCAGGCAGAAGTTCCCTAAAACTCAGAGCTTGAGCTGCAGGAGACCCCGCATCCCCTGCTGGGTACACAACCAGATGGGTGGAGCAGGGTGCTGAGGAGATGCCCCGATCTGCACCCATCAAAGGGAGCTCACAACCCCCACAACACAGTCAGCCTCCTGGCCACCACTGAATAGGTGGGATATGTGGAACAGAGTAGGAACACAATGCACATCACATAGACATAAAGAAAAAAAGAAAAGAAACTCTGAAACTGCAGCAACATAGGTAACACCAGAGAGAATTCTGTTAAGTGAAGTAAACCACAGAAAAACAAATCTACATCTCATATTTGTGTGCAAGTGGAGAGAGGGCTATCTCAGCAACAGAGTAAAGTGGTGACTAAAGGGTGCAAAAGGGGACAGAAGCTGACAAGTGAGTGCAGGGCCCAGAGGGGAGGACTTCCAGTGTCTCTAGCACAGTGGGCTGACTGTGATGACAGTGATGACTTGTATACTTCAGAAGCAGAGCTGGAAGAAAGGATTTTAGCATTCTCTGCACAAAAGAAAGATTCACCCCACGACGAGGAGTGTGCCACCTGCCTTGCTCGGCCCCTCCTCATTGCTTGCTGCCATGGCACACCATACCCTGCGATGTCTAGTTCGTGCCAACTGAAAGTCTAGGAGCATTTACCGCTTGTGATGCCTGCTATCTCCCCAACACAGCAGCTGCCCAAGGCCAAGGCTGTGAAGTCCATAGTGTTCTGGAAAGGAAGCCAGGAACTCACAGAACGCTGAAGAGCACTGTGAGCTAACCTACGCTTGGCCAGCAGGGTGCCATTACTAGATTCCGCAGAGGGAAGTGATAGATCAGACCAGGCTTCCAAGTGATTACACGGCACTGGGAAGAGGAGCACCCTGTACACCAGGGGAGCGGCTCTGCCAGCCAGGTGTGAAGAGGTGCAGCCAGGAAAGGCCATTCTGGGAGGTCTAATGAGGGAGAGTTAGCAGGGCCCTGGGACTAGGGGTGTTGGGATGGTGGGCTCAGATGTGCCTGATGTCTGGAATGGTGTCCTGGGGGCTGGCAGCACCCCTGTCTGAAACAGAAGCCACCAGGACCAGCCTTTGAAGGAAACAGTGAGCTCAGTTTAGGCACATATCCAGGAAGGAGGCCAGTAGGCCACTTTACTACAGATTCCTGCCAGACAGCTGGACCAGCAGGGGCAGCTCAGCAGGCCATTCTCAAACTACGAATACAGACATTGGGAAATCATCATAAATGCAGCCATTGAGGACTTCAGTGAGGATAATCTGCCCCAAGATCCTTCACAGAATGAGGAGAGGAAATCCTCAACCAAGCCTAGGATGGACCTGTTGAGCCTCCTTGGAAAAGCCAGAGTGACCGGGGGAAGGTCTCTGCCTGCGAGGCATTGCTAAAGCGCTGCTGCTCCTAAACTCAGCCATCTCAGCAGAACGTGCTTCTAAGGTGCCTGTCTCAGTTACTCTTCTCTCCTTGCTGGGACAAATACCTGACACTCAAAATTAGGGAAGGA
>NDGN011526452.1:570-14246 GCA_002564285.1 Tympanoctomys barrerae
AGGACAGATTCAATAATTAACACTCTGCATACATTCTTCTTAGTGGTTAATTCCTGTACAAGGGCTGGGGAGATGGCTCAGTGGAATAAGCACTTCACTGGCGAGCGCAAAGGCCTGAGTTCAATCCCCAGTTCTGAAAAAAAAAAAAAAAGGTGCCGGGGAGATGGCTCAGTAGGATAAGCGCTTGACCGGCAATTTATCATTTTTGAGACACAATCATTTTAATAATATTTTTAAATTCTAAGATGCTCATTATATCTTCATAGAACTTTGATAATCTTTTCGTTGCCTCTTTTTTCACAAATCAGAAGCAATTCAGCATGTTCTATAATCTGTTTACAGTGATTTTAATTTTTTGAATTGCTTAAGTTTATAGTGTTTAGTTATATCTCTTTTCTATTCCTTACTTTCTGCCAATTAGTTATTTTCTGCATGAACTTTTCATAACCTAGATTTTGTTAATTAAATCCCTTTGGTTTCGTTATTTCCATTCCCTTATAGCCCATTTTTTGAAAGGTGGTAGTTAGATCTAAAAATTCAGATAATAATCCAGTATCATGGCAAGAATGCAAGAGCTATTGTGTATTTTTTGTCAATCTGCGCATCAAGCTAGTTATATTTTGGTTGAATATGCATCTATGTATTTAATTATGAGATCAATTAAAATAATTTATACTAGTTCTGTTTCTAGCAGAAGTAAGATATATACCACTCCTTTCAAATGAAGTTGTCAGGAAATTTCACCTGCTGTTTTGCTCATAATGTTCAAATGGAAAATCTCTGATTATATTGCAATAATAATAATAATAATAATAATAATAATAATAACAAGCATCCAAGCATACTTTGGCACAGGTAAAAATTTAAAAAGGACAAAAACAAAAACAAGGTCTCACGGCAATTCTCCTACCCCTGCCTCCACATGCTGGGATTACAGGTGTGAGCCAGGACACCTGGCCCAGGAAACTTTTTTTGTTCTTACTTTTTTGTTTCAATCTTTTTCTGAAAAGCTACACTCTAAATTCAAGAGTTATGGCAGGAAATGAAAGTGGGCTGAATGGCGGAGGTGGCAGCTGCAGCTTGAATACTGTAAACCACATTTTTATAGGCCATATCTTTATTTTCTTTTCACAGCACATGGCACAATGTCAAGTATTAAACAGCACATAAAATAGTGAATTTGTTTTCTAATAAAAAGTTTTGAGTGAGTAAATGTTGAGGATTGTGCCTCTGTAAATTATACCTGGATGAAATTTCTTGCTGCATGCTGTAAAAGAACACTTCTTCTGCATTGAAGACTCTCTCTCTCTCTCTCTCTCTCTCTCTCTCTCCATATATATGTATATTCATATATCCATATATATGATATATATACCCATATGTATCATATATATGACATATATAAGGCATATATATATATATATGACATATATAATTCACTCACTGATTAAGAGGCAGGTCAATCAGCAGTCAAATGGCTCATATTGATGTGGTAATTCTGGAGTTTTAATTAGAATAATTTATGACACTGTTGGCCACTCAGTAACTGTCTGTACCAAAACACACTTCTGCTTTTATTAGTTATTGACCAACACATATTGATGGAAATTACCATTGTATTTCATAACTACATATTTTCAATTTGCAAATTCTGCATTGATACCCTTCATAATTGCCAAGGTAGTTATAGTTTCTAAATATTTGTTAATATAGACTAACAATAATTCTACCTCAAGAAATAGGCCAATCTTCGCACATATCAAAAGTACATAAATGCTAAAACTTCAGACTGTGCTTTTTAAAGTAGAAAATGCAAGAAAATGTATGAATCCAAAGGATAAAGTTGATTTATATTCGTAGTATATTAAGTTTATGATTAGAATCAGGTAGAATACATAAATGTTTGCCCAGTTAAAGATTATTACCAAAATGGTGAAGTGGAAGACCGCCTGTGTCAGACAATATTATACTTTATAAAGCCATAATATATATCTAAATGTGCCAACTTAACTGACTGAAAAATTAGGTATTTCTTTGGCTCTTTTTAATTCTGATAAAATTACCACTGAATAAGATTAAAAGTGAGAAGTAAAAAACACAAAGCTGCAGCAGCAGTGGCCTTAACTATTCATGGTATATCAAGACAGTAAGGGGATCAATCAGACTGTGAATTTTAGTGTAACATTACGCTGCAAAAACAATAATCATATTTCATTGTTTCTATATTTCTAAAATTAATTACATCAGTAGTTAACTGATCACAGTTATTTTATTATTCATTGTATATTTAAAATAATTGTATCGTGGCTGGTGAGATAGCTTGGTGGTAAGCACCTGCCTGGCAAGTGTAAGGACCTTAGTTCAGTCCCCAGTACCACAGGCCATGCTAATCCCAAAACCAGGCATGGTAGTGCACACCTGTAATCCCAGCACTGGGAAGGCTGAGACAGGAATATCAGCATGAGTCTGAACTGCATAGTGAGACCTTGTATGAAATAAGTAGAATATTTTAAAAATAATAATAATAATTGTATCTACAAACACAAGTAAATCTCACAATAATTAGTATGTATGTAATTTATTTATTTATTTATTTATTTATTTATTTATTGGCAGAGCCAGGGATTGAATGTAGGCCCTTGCGCTTGACAGGCAAGCGCTGATTCTACTGAGCTATCTCCCCGCCCCCAATAATTAGTATCTAACAAACTATTAAGAATACTTTTATTGATATATAGCAATGTTGATAGTATATACACACATATCAAGATCTTAAAATAAAAGAAGTTTGTTAGTTTCTTTGAGTTGAAAAATTATAAAATATATCATTAAATAGATACAATTAACACTTAACTTTCTTCTTGGAAACATATTTGAGGTACTATTTTTTGGATAGATCAAGCTATAAATGAGTTAACCTCTGACCTAATAGGAAGCAAGTGCACATCTGAGATTTCCATCAAGAGCAGTGTGGAAGCATGAGCCACGCCAACTCTTCTGCATCATGGTGTGCATCTTGTCATAGAGCTGTCACCTGATGTAGATTAAAAGAGTAAGAAAAATGCTGCCACTTGTACCTGCCTACTTGATGGGCCTGTATATTGGGTAGGTGATACCAAAGCTGAGAAATCACCATCTATAGATCCTAGAGTCCTGATTCTTACTAAGTCAACCAAATATTCTTACATCTGTTAAGAATGACTCAAAAGCATTTCTTCTTGACCTAAAAAAAACAAGTGATTGTTTTTTCCTGAGACAGCAACCTAAGATATATTGGATTAGGTATTGTCAAGTTATATTGGGTTTCTCCATTTTATCATGTGCCATATAATATCCAAAATTAAAAAAATGAAAATTTGCTTTATTTCTAGTGAAAAATAGAAATTTTTAAAGCTATTTCCTTAGAGTCAGAAAAGATGAGGATCCATCTGGTCCACCCTCAGTGCCGTGGTGGTCGGTACGCCAGCAAGGGGTGAGTGTCACCAGGAGGAAACAGTTCTCCAGAACTGCAGGGTGTCTCTTCATCTGTACGTGCTCACTGGACTCTAAAGCTCCCTGGAAAGGAAGGAGAAGTAGATAAGTCAGGATCTAAAATCTTAATGCTCATATGCTATTAATTTACCTAGAGATTAAGGAAATGGAAAAAAAAATTGATTAGAGAGATCAAGAAGAATATTAGCGAGAATAATCATGCATATTATGTCTTAGAGTTTTCCCAAAAAAACTAAATTATTATAGGGTAATAAACCTTTAATGATCAGAAATAACCACATGTGTGCTAGTAGGGATTGTAAAGTTTGGGAATTATTGTAGGAATTTATGAATTATAAATGAGATATCTTTGGACTCTAGCAGAGACTTGATGGCAAATTCAGTAAATGTGGGAGAAAATATCTGATTGAAAGATGACATTCAGGCCATCAGTTCTCACAATCATGAACACATGAGATATTACCAAGTACAAGCTCAGATATAATTGCTGTGCTTTCCAATTTCGGTGATGGTGGTGGTGTGTTGGTGATGGCATACATGTGTTTATCTGTCACTCTCTCTGTTTCAGTGATTCTCCAAGATCTAGAGATTTCATGTTGCTGGATAAAATGACAATGTCCCTTTTTGTTTCCTACATTTAAGAACCTCTTATAAAAAGCATGCCTTTGTTGCTATTTTGGGGACTGAAGTCAGGAGTGACGTACCCTAAATTTATTAATTTTATGCACATTTATTTTATTTTCTTTTTTATAGACACTAACTACTATTTTTATTAGAATCTGGGAAAAATATGAACTTTGAAATGATTTTAAAATGTACATGAAAGGTGTGCTGCATGGCCAAATTATGGATTAGTAATCAGCAGATGAATGGATAAGAATTCTACGTACTCAATAAAATATTATTCAATCATAACAAGGAAGAAATCTTGTCATTTGCATAAAACCAGGCATCCTTATTTTGAGCAGAATCAGCCAGACACAAAAATGCAAATACTACATATTACTGCTCAATTTGTAGAAACTAAAAAGCTGTCCTCATAGAATAGAGTACAGTAGTGGTCACTAGAGATGGGGATGGGCAAAAAAGCAAAAGGAAGAGAAAGAAATTAGGTAAAGAGCACAAAAGCACAGAGCAGAGGAATTAGTTTAGGTTTTCTATAGCATGGTAAGAATAACTATGGGGTGCAACAACCTATAATGTAGCAGGGTTTTTTAAATATTTTAGGAAAAGGACTATAGGGTGTTCAGGGTCTCACTATTAGATTGGACTTGCAGTGATCCACCTGTTTACAGCCTCACAAGAGCTGGGATTATGGGTGTGCACCACCATGCCCAGTCTCAATTGCAGTCTCAGCGTGACCCAGGGTGGGGCTGGCTTGGCAGGCTCAGGGATTGAACCCCTGACACCTGCACCAGGTTGCAGGCTCTTTAATCTGCTGAGCTATTTGGCCAGCCCTAATGTAGTAGTTTAAAGTAAATGGAAGAGATGCATATGTATGTTCCCAATATGTATAAATGATTTTCCTAATTTTTACATATTGTGTGTATATGAAATTATTACTCAAAACATGTACAGGCATTCTGTATCAATTTTAAGACAGAAATGTAAGGCAGTAGGATCTTAGACTCAGAAACGTGTCCCGAGTTCTGGACTTAGGAGCTGAAGTGAAGGTCAGCTGGGTTATGAAGCAGCTGTCTGAAGGCAGAAGATGGACTGGGGCTGAGTGTAGTCAAGCAGAAGCCACGGGGAGGTTTTCCCTGAAAGTTCCTGGTCACTGAAATGTAATGAGACTTCACACATAGTCATTGCAAGGCAAGATGAATATTCATATCAACTATATAGTATCTTTTTCTCCCATCTGATGTTGAAGAGCATTAAGCCCCTTCATAACACAGCTCATCGAATATATATTGGTGAAGCAAGTTGTGTTAAACAGGCTTATTTTATCTCCTATTTTCCTGGCTGATGCTGACTTTTCTGGATTCAAGGTGTCCAGCTGGGTACCTTGTTCCTACCACAAGACAATGCTGATCCAGGGAAACTGACACTGGCTGGGCATCCAGCTGTCCTATCTCTTCCTTGTGGAGCCCACATGCAGGAATGTCATGTATAGTAACTTCTTGGCTGAGGAGGGGATTAAGCCTTACTCTCTAAATCTTATGCTCTGTCAGTGGGGCCAGACTCCAAACAACCTGCCACGGAGGCCTGTGGCCAGCACAAACCTAAATGCATAGGTCTGAGTCTCCTTCCCTCCCCATGCACATTTTTACCTCCTTCAAGCAGCCAGAGGCCTTCTTGGGAGCAGAGGAGGACTGACATATGAGTGTAAGCATATTTTAAAACACAGATATTGAGATATAATTTCCATAGTTGAAATTTATCTGCTTGAATAATTACCACCTGAATTTCCCTACCACGCAGAGTATCACATGCCTTCTGTGTACTGATTATACCTTTGCAATATTTTATATCATCTTTTATTACAAAAGTGAATTATTTCTTTTATTCACTTATTTATTTCTTTATTATAAGGTAGAATCTCTTCCCTTTCCATTTATTTTTCATCCTCTAGTTTGGGGTTCCTATTATTTAATGGTTTTTTATTTCAGATTGTTAGCAAAACTCCTTAATGTTTTTACGTAGTTGAAAATATAGTGTCTATATGCTTTAAACACATTGTTCTTCACTTTCCAAATACTGAAGATTAAATACATTGAGAAAGCAATTGCAAGAGGTTAATATTTCCAGCTTCTCTCATTTTCCTCTTCAATAAATTGACCTCTTGTTTTAGCTAAAAGTTACACTTAAAATATACAGAATTCAGTGGAACAAATATCAAGTCCAACTCAGGAAAATTCTTAAAGAATTTAAATACAACATGCAATACTGAAAGAATTACTTATAATTGGTCTAGACTAGTAATGCATTATCCTGCTTTGGTTTCTAAAGAAAACATGACTTTTTACTACCTTTGTCCTTTTTTTGTAAAACCTATGGTACTACAACAAAGACACAAAGATTTTCATGGCCTCATTATTTCCACTTTCATATTTGCCTTCTCACGGGGTCTTCATTGCACTCATTCATCAAATGCAATTTACTTTTACTGAATGAATCATATTTCCCATACATTGAAACATTTGGTATGTGGATTTTCTCAGTCAGGAGTATTCTTTTTCTATTAATCTACTGGGCTCTGCATCATTTTCCACATAACTCAGGCACTTTGTTTGCTTTGCAAACTGCCTACACTGTTAGACACCCATTTCTGTTCTTTCATAGCATCTTGTTTCTGCATCAGAATGTCAACTACAGTAACTCTAAAAGTATCTGTTTTAACATTATGCAGCCCACAGTATATAATAGCAACAAGCTGCTACGTGCCATGTCAGTATACTACAGTGTATAAACAACTATGTGTCAACAGCTATGTCGTTGAATGAATGACTACATAAATCAACATATCAACCATGAAAATGATACAAGGCACAGAAAATATCATCGCAATGATTATTACTAACAAAGTATGCATTTTGTGCATTAACTGGCATTAAACATCCTTGAGAAAACTGAGGCAAATAGGTGTTAAGTTACTTGGCTAAGGCATATAGACTAGGGAGCCATAATGTGGGTGCAAGAGTACCTGCACACACACAGTTACAATGAGTAAATAGCGTGGATTTCCCTTCAGCAATAAAAAAAATAACCAAAATAAATTTTAAAAGTGAAATATTTTACTTTTAAAAAGCCCTAAGCATTTAAATTACAGCACGCTGTAGGCTTCTCAATTCAGTATTATATTAGGCAGTTTACTATATAGCCATATTTTGATTCCAAGGAGTTTGAATTAAGTCACAGTGCTTTTACCACTTAGATGAGCAATGTAATTTATATAAGGTATGCTTTCATGTGACCTTCTGAATACCAAGGAAATGTTTAGTATCTTGCTAAGCGAGTGTGGTGAGCTGGCCCCAGCCCCTAGTGCTCATGTCCTGATGTGGGGACTAAATCTAGTGGCTTTCAACTAAAGGAAGAAATAGCGGCAAAGACACTTGCATGCTTCTTCTATAATTAAAACAGAAGTGATGTTGACTGTCATCGTGTTGCTGGATAGATCCTCTAAAACTGACTCATGAAACAGAAGTGCCAGGTCCTTGTCTCACACAAAAAACTGAATAAGAAAGCCAGAAGTTGCGCCAAAAGTTTATTTTAAATGTGACTGGTGAGAGGGTAACAGAAGAACTAGCTCTACAGAGGGAACTTGACCTGATCAAAAGAGAAACAAAGAAAGAAAAAGCAAAAGTAAAAGTATACCCCGAGTCCAGGAGACCCATGATGTGACATCCCGAGGAGTTACGAGAGCAGGCTCGTCCCTGAGGTCCGTATCTCCTGGGCGCTCTGACAGTTCTACACAGGGGGTATGGGCTTGTCCTGGGATCTCTTATTCACCAGATCCCAGTCACTTCCCTAGGCAGCGCCGCGAGGGCCTGGCTCCCACCGCATCTCGCTAGAGACTCTCTCTTTAGCCTGGTTGAAGCGCTGTGAACTACGCAGGTGCTCAGGAGACAGGCCGCTGGGCTGACCCAGCGTAGACCCCGCGCTCCTCAGGCCCCAGCACAGATGCTTGGTGAATGCTGCCGAGCAGGGCCTCAGCTTCACAGCCTCCAAAATTCTGTCCCACACAAAGAAAATTAGATGAGAAAGGTGTTTGCCTAGGAATCTTCTATGTTGCTTTACCTGATGGGTAATGGCCAGTGCTTGTTTTTTAGTTCAAAAGAAATATTATTGTGTCACGTTGGCAGATGTAAGACCATTTGGTTGAATTAATAAGGATTGAGACAGGTTCTATATCTGTAAGACAAAAAGGCTATGAGAAGAGTTCACAAAAAATCTCTCAATATTTTCCTATAGGAGTTTGGTATAATAGTTGGTACCAAAGCCATGTGCATCTAGGAATATTTTATATTAAGAATATAAGTATTACAACTTATTGTGATTTAATTTTGCCCAATGTAATCATTTTGGTTACCCTGTCTCCTAAAGTGCTCTTCACATGGAATCATATAGCATAAATGCTTTTATTTTAGAGGAAACAATGCATCATATCTTTCTTCTTCAAGTTATGTTTATGCAAGGAAATTTTAGTATAAAATGTGTTATTTTATGGGGATTTCTTCTACATAAATTACAAGCAACCACTTCCTTTCATGTCAAAGTTGAGCCTACTCAGACTGCGATTCATTGTCATGCTTTCCTGTCGGTAGGTAATAAAAAAATGAATTTAATATTTTTTGACATGACCTATGTGTTAGACATGTTAAATATATCATCTCATTTAATGCTAACATCCTTGGAGCAAAAGTAAATTTGAATTTCACGTATATAATTCTTACATTCAATCTTGCCAACTTTTTAGAGCTATGATGCATACTGCAGTAGCTCAGAGGGTTTTCAGCTCTTTCTGAAGGGTTTCCACATTAGGGAGTAATTTTTATACTCAGCAACCATAAACAGTGGTCTGTAGATAGGCTTCATAATATAGAGACCTAAAGTTACTTTATGATAATGAAAAGCAAAGGAAATACCACATAAAAACTCCCCCAAAGAAGAGATAGAAATGGATTTGGCTTAGGCAATGCTTGAGATGTCCTCTTTTCCAAATGATTTCAATATTTTTCTGCTCCTGTGTTTGGCACATTGTTAGAGTTCCAGAAGGGCCGTGTTGAGGAACCAATCTGAATCCTCGTTGTGATACATGGCCATATGCAGCCAGGAGGGATTCAGTAACCCTGTGCAGTGGCACACTGCGGGCTGCCCCAGCAGCTTTCCAGTACAAAAGAGATAGGTTAGATTTAGGTCACTTTAGATTAACAAAATTTCAATTTTATAGACTGGGCAAATAGCTATAAAATTTAAATTCTATAGACTGGCCAAATAGCTCAGGAGTCAGGGATTCAATCCCCAGGCCTGCTGTACCAGCCCCGCCCCCAGGGCACACTGAGATGGCCATTAAGACTGGGCATGGTGGTGCGTGCTTGTAATTCCAGCTCTTGGGAGGCTGTAAACAGGTGGATCATTACGAGTTTCTTGTAGTGAGACCCTGAACACCCTGTAGACCATTTCCTAAAATATAAAATAATACACAGGTAAATGAAATAAATTTTAATATGAATTTTTCCACACCACTGAAAAAAAAATCAACATGTTTCTTCACAATTATTCTTTCCCAATGATTGCTTTGCTTTCCTCATAAAAACCAGTAATAGTTGGAAGATAGGATGCTGGTATTTATACGACTGCTAATCAACTTATAGATGAAAAAATTGCATTTAATGTCATTTTACAACTTAGGAAAACTGAAGAAATACTGAGACATTTACAGAGACAGAATTCTAAAATCAGTGTTTCAATTAATAAATACATCAAACACCATAGGTTATGATATATATATATATGTATATATATATATATTTACTATAAGTTCATGTGCTCTTATCTTAGCAAAATATTTTTCAATCATAAATTTTGTATCATCAGTGTGGAATCAGCCTTAACTTTTGCAATTGATGAAAAACACTTACTAATTAAATGGAGATCTTCAATGGCATGCGTTGTCTCTTAGATTTAAGAATTAGCCACTTGGAATGCTTAACTAGTTACGAGTTTCAGCTGCCTGCAGGAAGCACACCAAGGGAAGATGGAAGGAAACTGCCCAGCCATTATTATTTTGTAACAATCAGTTCAAGACAGAGAATTTTAGCATGAGATAATCTATTCTGGTAAAAATTTTAAGTCTTCTCTCAAACTAATGAAATGCAACTGCTTATTAATACTCTGCTTTTTTATCTTTCATCCTTTGTGGGTAGCATTAGCTTGGGATTCACACCTGTTTTCTCTAATGCACAGAAAGTACATGAACCTGAGTCCCTCAGTGAATCACATGCTACAAACCTTCCTAAACACCTTTCTGATTTGTTCTCTAAGGCAATATGTCCTAGGCTGACATGTAATCATAATCAAGGGCTACCATTGTCTTTGGCCCCTTAAGATTATGACAGAAACACATCCAGGGCAATATACATAACTGAAACTTCTCCATGATGTCAAAATCATATTTAAACTGGTCTGAAGCATTGTTAGCAAGTGTACAATGATTTGCTTTTGTCTTACCTAAAGCAATGCCCATAGCTTGTGGAAGCTAGGAGTTGGCTACAAGAGGAGCAAAGGCCAGATGCAAACACCTTGAGTAAGCTGCATCCACAGCTGGCTGACGCAAAGCACTGAGCAGATTGCTTTGTGGGCCTGTGATCTCACAGTCCTGCATTCGCTCTGCTCCTCTTTTCATAAGGACAGGAAGAAAATTGGATCTCACACACAACTTTCTTCATCCAAGTTTTTCTGTTTGAAGAATATTGTTCTTGGTTCCATGTTTTCTCACAGAGCTGCTTTGCGTGTTAATGAGATCATGACTGCTGCTTCCTTTGAGTTCTTTGAACTAAGGGACTCTATAAATAAAAGACCCTATTATTTCACTGCTCTTGTTACTCACTAAAGAAATGGTCCCTGAAAATACAGCCTTTCACTTGCTCCGTGTGTAAATTCCCTGTTGCCTGCCATAAGAGGGTTTGTGGGGCTTAATTACAGGAATCTGCCTGTCCCACAGGGATTGTGCAGTAGCGTTCCGAAACATTTCTAAAGAAAAAAGATGCTGACATCCACCCACACTTCACCTAACACTGTGAACAGAAAACGCTGGCTCCAGATGTCCACAGCTTGGTTCCAAAAAGCTTCTTCTCAGGGTACTCTGAAGTTTAAACATTAAGAAATTATCCCTGAAGAGTGGGTATTAGGACCTCATCAATAACTCCGTGAGTACTTTTAAGACTCTGAACAACGTTTTCATCTGAATTTTGTCTTAGGAGCTTTCTTTTTGTGCTCTTTTGAATGGAGAGAGATTAACAACACTGGCAGTGCAATTAATCTTGACAGCCTAAGAGCTTTCTCCTCCTTTTCCCTATTTTCCTTGAGTTTATAAAAAGGCTAAATTGGTGATAAAGACAGACAAAACTATAATGCTAACTCATGCAGTGTTCTTCATATCCAATACTACTAATGCACTGTGAATACATTTTATTAAAGCGATTGAAATAAAATTATATCAGAGTATGAAATTATATTAGAGTATAATTTAGCAAGAGCCAAATTTTGTACAGTATTTTTGTATTATATAACAGTAACTTTGAGACTATATCAAAAGAAATTGGAATTTGAAATTATTTGTTACATATTCTATGGTAGTAATCCACTGTAGCTTTACATAATTTGGGAGGTAAATGGCTTAAAAATATTAAATTGCTACCTATTTATTTGCATTATTCTAGTTCTGAACACACAAAAAATAAGAAGTAGATTATCTTTTCAGAATATTTTCTTAAAATTAGATAACTAGGCTGGCTGTATTCAGTACATCCAATTGTTTTTTATCTCTAAATTCAAAAGCTTTTTCATTTACACAATAGTAAATGAATATGAATTACTAGAAAGATACAGAAGCTAAGATTAAAAACAAATCCATTTTTATGAGTGTATAGATCTGTACCAACTTTAGTGTTCTATGAAAATACCACAGTGGCCTTCATGGAGTGCACTCTGTCTTTATTTACTTTTCCTGAACATTCTATCACCATCTTATTTAAATATATCAATATTAGAAATTTATGGTAATGGGAAAATTGATCCAACTAGTTTTTCATTTTATGGTGCTCTAAATATTCATGAAATGACTAATTTGTATGAATTCAAAAATTTGTAGTAACACACAAATACAATAGAAAATAGTAAAAGGTAATGCACATAATCCTGTAAACATAATTATCAAAGCCTGTGTTCTTTAACAGTCTATTGTGTGGACAGTCTAATTTTTTGATCCAATGATTTTATACATACACTTCTATTTGTTTTGCAATCCATTGAATGTGTGTTTTAAAACAAATTTAGTAATTCTTATGGCTATATTTTCCAGGTTATAGGTAGGAAAGAACAGTAAGAAATGGATTGGCATGTTGTTTAGATCAAAAAACATCTTTATTTATTTATTTATTTATTTTTTGGTGGTATTGGGGATAGAACACAGGGCCAGGCAAGCACTTATTCCACTGAGCAATCTCCTTGTTCCAATCAACATCTTTAAAAAACTAGCATCATTAAATATTAAAGGACAGTTTAAATATGAAATTTTTCAATTTCTACCATATTGAAATAACAGGAGTGATCAAAAATAGTGTTTAAATTTTTACAAATTTATTATGGTAAAACACACTGTTAATTAGTCCCTCTCAAAACTCCTCCTTCCTTGAACACACTTATCACATGATGTTTTCTACTTTTCAAAGCAGCTCTATAAGTCCTCTTTAGAAGGAGTGAGACAATATTTGGTAAGCTCCAGAAGTCCAGCCAATAAAAAATAAAGCTCAAATAACGTTATGGTGAGCCTTTGTACATCTTATTCACCACATCAAGTGTGGACTCTGGATCCTCTCCAAAGCCAGAGGATCAGGAAAGGTGAGCCTTGTGAATCATTTCTGAACACTGAGACAGCAACAGCCATGAAACTACAGACACAGCTGCAAATGCTGGTAGACAGTGACTCTCCATCAGCTCACTTGTACATATATATTTAGAATAAAAGCACTGCTTGCTATAGTAAAAATATACTTAAAAACAATACCTATTTCAAACTATAGATTAAAGTTTTTCAGATAAAATGAATTTTAAAGTATTTTTAAATATAATTATTATATATGATTATAAAATCAAAAACTACAAATTTTAAAAAGATCAAACAAAAAACATAGGATGTCATACAAATAGCTACTACTTGTAAGAACTAGTTACTATAATTTGCTCAAAAATGAATAAAACCTATCTACAATTGTGTAAGACAACAGTCTAAAGACTATGAAAAAAATATTAATTCTAGTCAAAATAAAATGCACAATATTTTTGTTTAATACATTTAAAATACATATCACAAGTACACACACATACACACACACACACACACACACACCATACACACCCCAAATTCTGGATCAGTAGATAAATCACAACAATAATCCATAGTGTTGGGTCTTCCACTTGACTGGCAGTGTCAGAAATTGTTGACCTGAGTCCCCTACAGC